>JAKCPI010017031.1:0-19074 GCA_023213315.1 Euborellia annulipes
AAAAATAAACCGTTATTATTAAAGGAAGGCATATTTAGTAGCTACGTGAATGAAATTAGATCTGTAATCATACTAAAATAGGACAATCATATATTTAATCAAGTTACAGGTTGACCCAGCTGAAGCTCGGAGATTGAAAAAAACATCAGTAAAGTACAAGTACTCGAAGTTTTTGAAAGAAGAGATCAAACGTACTTTATAATCGTATGGAGGAAGGCCGTCTAATTTACAGGAAGGTGAAGAAAATAGGCTTTATTCGGCCCAAAATTATTTATTACCAATGTCAACGTTTCGGGAATATACGTCACCCATCCTCAGGACAAAGGTGGTAAAGTCTTTCGTGCCTCCAGCACTCGTGTAGCAAATACAACAATTATTTTGTTGTTTGAAATGATGAGGATTCAGCTCCCCATATTGCCAAATTGCATCCAAGTTTTAACCACGAGCCACTCAATGCTGAGCATGCAATTTTGCTATATGGTGAGCTGAAGCCTCATCATTTCAAACAACAAAATAATTGTTGTATTTGCTACACAAGTGCTGGAGGCACGAAAGACTTTACGACCTTTGTCCTGAGGATGGGTGACGTATAGTCCCCGAAACGTTGACATTGGTAATAAATAATTTTGGGCCAAATAAAGTCTATTTTCTTCACCAAACGGTATATCGGAAATTGTATATACTGTATTTAAAATTTGAATGAAATTAATGAAATTGCTAAAGCTAATTTCGAGAAAATTGGAAAAAAAAGTACATCAGTAGACTAGTGCCCGAATTTTTCTAAAGATTAGACCTAGAACAATTTAATATTAGTACCGGAAATAGTAGCTATATATTTAAAATTAAAAAAAAAATACTTGAAATCTTTTATGGATTCAATCAGGATTCGAAGGACTTTGAAGCCAGGAAATTAATTAAAATAATATATAATTTTTTATTCACCGAAGTTTCGGGACCTTTTTCAGGGCAAATTTTGTAAAAGTATACACGACCGGCTATTTTTCCTTTACTCTCCATAACATTCAATTTGAGGGTCCAAAATATCATTTTGAAATTCCGACGGGAAGTTAGTTGTTTAAACATAATATCATACATGTTATTTTAAGGAGAAATCATAACTTCAATAGTCCAAAAAGTTATAGGAATTTCAAATTTTTTATAATCCTTGGAAGGTTCCCTATATTTTTAGATTGAGAACCGAATGCAAAGTTTTTTTTTTTTTTTTTTTTAACACTCACTTTTTTCTCATTCACACACACACACATTCACACAGTCTTTTCGGCAACTCAGGCCATATAAGACTTTTTACGATATCCGTTATTGATAAATATACATATATGGGGTCCAGGCATTCTTATTTAAGCCATTTGGTATCCAATTGGCTTAAATAAAATCATCGGACTGCCTGGGGTCCGAACCCGCGACGTTTGGTATATGAGGTTAGCACGCTAACCTCTACGCCATGCCCCGAAGGCTTTGCAAAGTTAAAAATAATAATAATAACAATGTCAACTTCTATAACCTTTCGAGAGTAGGACGAATTTACTTTTGTTACTCTATCAAATGTTCTCTTGTGTTTATTTCTATTTAATTAATTAGCTAATCCTTCTCTTACCCTCGGGCCACTTTATGAAAATTTAATTTAAAATGACGCACCTCTCCGAACCTCTTTCCACATAAATTCAGCTTTAATTAAATGTTTATATAAATATAGTTAGAATATAATAATATATAATAATAAATATTAATTTTATAGAGAGAAAGGGAGATATTTGATTATCTTCATTTCAGAAGCAGATTATATGTTAACAAAAAATATAATTATATTTTAGGGTAGAAAAATTTTAAATTTTTGTTTAATTATAATTTTAAGCAACATATTTTTAAATTGTATTCTCTGAGAATTCCTAATTAAAAGGCGGGCATTACAACTAGTGTTTTATAAAAACCATAACTGTAACGAAAAGTCTTAAAATATTGATTTCTAGTTGAATCCTTGAGGAATTGGCTGCTATCGTTTCTCGAAGATCCCGAGGGAATGAACGGAGGATCGGCTGTTGGGCGGAAAATGGGCATCTCCAGCACTGGAGCCGATGAGTTTGCCTTGCGGAGAAAGTAGCACGTATCGAAATGTGGATGGGATGAGGAAGAAGGGGCGCGAAACGAGCAGTGATCAATGTTTAATGTGTGTTTCTATCGGGTAGGTGAGATCCCTAAGGGACTAGCAGTCAAATTGAAATTAGTTAAACATTCAGGCCTGAAGCTATCAAACATTCCTCTTCTTAGTTTACAGAGTTTTTTCTTTTTCAAAAAAAAATAACATCCCGTAGCACGGGTAATAAAGAAAAATAAAATAAAATAACATAAAAATATCAATTTGAAAAAGTTTTTAAGATGGTGAACGTAAAAAAAAAATGATTCACTATTTTTATATAAAATTAAATAAATGAAAAAGAGAACAGATCGTTTGGAAGAAAAATCTCTTATCCCTTAGATTAAAAATTATTAATAAAACAAATTATATTGAATATCAATTAATTTATAAAATATAGGCAAGATACCGAAAACAAATGTGATTTCCGAGATACGTATATAAGCGTGATTGCGATTTGATTTTGAGTTTGGATTGAAATCCAGAAGACTATAAGGATTTAGGAAAACATATAACCAAGTATTTATTAATTTAAATAAGCGAAAAATGTAGGTACCGCCAGGAGTCGCACCACGGATCTGTCGATTTACGCTCAACATGCCCTACTACTGGACCACAGTACGCACTCGCTTATTTAAATTATGATAGATCGCTAATTTCAGTCAACTGTCTTTATTTATTAATTGCATAATTGAGAGAATATCTCAAAACGTCCATCTAGATCGCGCCTCAGCAACGGAGAAATCTGAACGCTTGATTTGAGCGGCGTTTCTCTAGTAGACTGAAATCAGCGATCTATCATAATTTAAATAAGCGAGTGCGGTACTGTGGTCCAGTAGTAGGGCAGGTTGAGCGTAAATCGACAGATCCGTGGTGCGACTCCCGGCGGTACCTACATTTTTCGCTTATTTAAATTAATAAATACTTGGTTATATGTTTTTCATAATTACTTCATGAACCAACACATGATATATATAATTCTTCAAGGATTTAGGAATTGGATTGGATGCAAATTCTCTCTAAGGATTTTTTATAAAAAGTGGATTTAAAATCCTTAAAACAAATTATCTGATTAATATTTTGAAGCAAGTGTACTTCAAACGATTTCCAAGAAAAATTTCACTGATATGCTTTTAAAAGAGAATCCAAAAAATAGTTCATTTATGAATTTTAAACAAAATCTTTGGAACAAATTTTGAGAAAATTGAAAAAGTACATCAGTAAAGTGAACATCAAACGATTTAAACGAAAAATTTGACTGATATACTTTTTAAACAGCATCCAAAAAATAGTGCATTTATGGATTTTAAACAAAATCTTTGGAGCGAATTTTGAGAAAATCGAAAAAAACTGAAAAAGAACATCAGTAAAGAACTAGTACTTTTTCTTCGATTTTGTTCAAAAGCTTATTTTCACCCCTTGGGAGGGTGCCTAACTTAAATATAAAATTTCAACTTTTTTAGTTTAGCTCTTTTAGTTCCTGAGATATTTTGTTCACAGACACACAGACAGACAGACCATGTCGCGAAAACCACTTTTTTGGATTCAGGGGACCTTAAAACGTGAAGCCCCATCAAAATCTCGACATCGAATTTTTGACATGAATCGAATACTTTCTATATATTTCTAATATAGGCTAAGAGAAAGTAAAAAAAAAAAAAATTATTTTAATGTAGCATCGTAGTGTGATATAAATTTTTCAAACTTGTGTTATATTGTTTTAAATTTACATGAATAAAAATCAATTGAGTTAATTATTAAGAAGAAATAGATTTGTAATTTTTTGTTGAAAGTTTATTAAACCCTTGCAAAAATGTCCCCGGAGAAAAAAAAACCGCAAGAAAACAGAGTATTTTTACTTTCTCTTACCCTATATATGAAATATATATATAGAGAAAGTATTTCGACATGGAACGCATTAACGTATTTTACATTAATTTATATGAGAAAAATTGTTTCGGTTTCGCTTTACGAGTTTGATTCTGGAACGAATTAAACTCGTTAAGCGAGGTTCCACTGTATTATTCATTAATAAACTCTACTTAGAGCTGCTTTCCATAAATTAACATTTCCTACACATATATGTTAAAAATTTTGAAATTAAATTGAAACAATATAAACACGTTTTAGGTAAATAAATATAAGGCGCTAGCTAGCCGGCCAGGTATCGTAAACAAATTCCAACTCAGTAGCAAACATAGCAGGGCTGCAGGGCTCCCTTTGACTCGTCAAAATAACACAAAATTAATTAAACTTCTCTCTCTCTCTCCCACTCTCACTCTTTATTAAGCGCAAGAGCTAAAATATATTAATTTATTTATAATAACATGATCTGACCGAGCCTTTGAATTTCAAAATAACATTAATGTGACAAAAAAAAAAGTATGTGTAGTAAAATTATACATGGCCGGGTGTGTGTTATCCAATGAATTAAACAGGTTGAGAGGATTCCTGTAATATAGGATTTTTTTCGATAACAAGTGCCAATTTGTTGGAGTTGCAAAAACTGATGATAAAAAATTAAATTTACAATCATACTTTGGCGCTACCTCTCTCTCTCTCTCTCGGTGGTAAAATTTTTCGCGAATATTGTTTTTTTCCGCTCGAGGCCTCCAGGGCAGGTCAATAGGGGTGTTTTTTTTAGGGATGGGTTAACTCCGCTGAGTTCCATGCTTAATACCCTAACGTGCTGTTTGTTTTTTTAATCATTGTTTTCCGGCCCGTCCTCTTCTCTCTCTTTGTCCCAGACGAAATTGAAACGAAACCTTTTTTTAAACCGAACAATTGAAATGTCTTCATCACTATCTTTAAATGGACAAGCAATCCGAATCTATCGAATCATTCAATCACTGAGTAAGTTTAATTAAACGATAAACATCAACAAAATAAATAAGTATATAATTCAGGGGTAGAATGATGTTGGTTATTTATAAAATTACTATCAAGTGTTAAAAATTAAGTAAATATGTAGCTCACCATAGATTTAAGAAAGCTGAATGATAAACGTCGTCCCAGAATTAATTAAATATATACTCGTACAAGGTAGATTTAAAGGTTAGGACATCCAGCAACGATCTAAAAAAAATTAAATGGATTAGTTTTATTTAAACAATTAATTAATTAATTTTTATAACTAATTAAAAAAAAAATTAAAGAGAGTTTGAATATTTATACACACTAGCTACTTATCCGACAGGTAGCAAATCATAGATATAGTAAATAAAAACACGCTTAACATTCGAGTATAAAACAAGACTTTCCTCTATATATTTCATATATGGACCCTGTTTTGCATTAGTGTGTCAAGCGCCAAAAAAAAATTAAAAATTGAGTTAAGCACGGAATATTGTTTCAAATGCTATAATTAATAGTATTTTTTTATGAAAAATGTCCTTAAAAAAATTTATATTTGGACACTGTTACGCATTAATGTGTCAAGCGCCAGCCAGCTACCGAGTTTTGAGAAAATTAACATTAAAGTTTTTTGTTTTCATTGGATTATATATAATTTTTTTTTTGTCAATTGTGCAAGTAACATTAAATATAAATTTTTTTAGGACATATTTCATAAAAAATTCTATTAATCATAGCATTTGAAACAATATTCCGTGCTTAACTCAATTTTTAATATTTTTGGCGCTTGACACACTAATGCATAACAGGGTCGATTTAATGTTACTTGCACAATTGAAAAAAAAATTATATATAATCTAATCAAAACAAAAAACTTTAATGTTAATTTTCTCAAATCTCGGTAGCTGGGCGCTTGACACGCTAATGCGTAACAGGGTCCATATAGGGTAAGAGAAAGTAAAAATGAATTTTCACATAATAATTAGCTATCTGAGATATAAGGAAAGTTTTGTGAAATTAGAAACTTAATAAAATAATGTTTTTAAATATTATTACAATCGATAAAATTAAAATAAATTTAAGAAAAAAAAATCTGGTGTGCTAGTCCAGCACACAACTTTCTCTAACCTTTGGTAATCTAAAGTTGTGTTCTGTGCTTGTCACACCAGATTTTTTGTGTCGACATATATTTAGTTCACGCCAACATATTAAAATTCAAGATGGAAAATTTATAACATTTATATTTTGTTACCATGGCAATCATTTTTTCTATCTTTCCTATGTATTACAAGAGTAAAAGTGTGTTTCAAACAAATTTGAGAGCAAAAATGAGAATATAGATTTTAAAGAACAACTAAAAAATAATTGATTTATGATTTTTAATCAAAATCGTTAGACGAATTTTAGGAAAAACGAAAAAAAAAAAACTGAAAAAGTACATCAGTAAAGTAGGCCTACTAGTACTCTTTGGCCGATTTTGATCAAAAGCTTATTTTCATCTCTCAGTAGGGTGTATAAAATTTCAAACTAGTAGCTCTTTTCGTTGTTGAGATATTTTGTTTACACACAAACACACAGACAGACCATGTCGCGAAAATCACTTTTTTTTTGAATTCAGGGGGCCTCAAAACGTGTCAAAATATCGACATCAAATTTTTGACATGAATTCAATACTTTCTCTCTCTATGTATATATATACATAGGTAAGAGAAAGTAAAAAAAAAAAATATTTATGTATTTTTTTTTAAATCACTTTAGCCTACAACTTCGAATATGTAATTGACAAGTAAAAATACCTTGAAGTTTTTTTTTCAAAATTTAAAAAAAAAAATCTGGTGTGACTGGCGCACAGCACACAACTTTCTCTTACCTTCGGTAATCGAAAGTTGTGTTCTGTGCTTGTCACACCAGATTTTCGTGTCGAAATATATTTAGTTCCCGACAGTACGGTACATTTGAATTCAGATGTAAAATTTATAAGTATGGGAAAATATTTATATTTTGTTACCATGGCAACCATTTTTCCTATCTTTCCTATGAAACACAAGAGTAAAAGTGGTCTTCAGAAGATTTCAATCGCAAAATGAGAATATACATTTTAAAGAGCATCTAAAAAATAATTGATTTTTGAATTTAAAAAAAAATCGTTGGAGCAAATTTTGAGAAAATCGAAAAAAAACTGAAAAAGTACATCAGTAAAAAGTACTAGTACTCTTTGGCCGATTTTGATTAAAAGCTTATTTTTCCGGTCCCAGGGGGTGTTTAACTTAAATATAAAATTTCAACCTCGTAGCTCAATTCCTTCATGCTTAAAATTGAACACACACCCACCCACCCACCCACCCCACCCACCACCACCCACCCACAGACAGACCATGTCGCGAAAACCACTTTTTTGGATTCAGGGGACCTCAAAACGTGAAGATCCATCAAAATCTCGACATCGAATTTTTGACATGAATCCAATACTTTCTCTCTATATATATATTACATATATACATAGGTAAGAGAAAGTAAAAAAAAAAAAATATTTATTTATTTTTTTTTAAATCACTTTAGCCTACAACTTCGAATATTAATTGACAAGAAAAATACCTTGAAGTTTTTTATTCAAAATTTAAAATTTCCAAAAAAAAAAAAAAAAAAAAAACAATTTCCTGCCTTACCTAAGCCTCATAACGAGACCTAAAGTCTTAGCTAATTAACTACAATCTGGGCTGTAATTTAATCATATGATTAGCTTAACTAGTAGCGAAAAAAAAAATGACAAAAAGACGAGTTTTAGTTTAAGTTTCCTCATTCTCTCACTCCATGAATTGTAGGCTAATAAAACACAATTTCTCTCTTTTTATTTTGCTATTAAACTATCAAATATTTTTAGAAGGGGAAAAAAAAAAAAAAAAAAGGAGAAGGAAAAAAAAAAAAAAGGAAAGAAGGAAAAAAAGAAAGAGAAGAAAAAAGAGAAAAAAGAAGGGGGAAGGGGGGGGAAGGGAAAAGGGGGGGGGGGGGGAGGGGAAAAAGAAAAAAGAATATATTTAATTAAAATATTTATATATTTGCTCTAGTTTCTGAAAAAATATGTATGTATATTATTACTAAAGATTTAATAAAATATTTAACAGAAATTAAAAAAAAATGCAATAAAAAAAGTAATTTGTTTCATTTTATAATATTATTAAATCAAATAGGGCCTTTATTTAACATTTAAATATCAATGTTTTTCCCTTTAATTAATTAAAAATAAATAATTAAAACTATATTAAACATTGCACGGTTTAAAATTGTTCATTTAACTTTGTTTAAATAATTTCTATCTCACAAACGGTAAATTAAATAAATTTCAATTTTAATACCGTATATTTGAAATTTGTCAAATTATGATCTAATAGTTTATGAAAGGTTTTAATTAATAAAGAAAATGTCGACTAAACAAAAACGGAATAAATAATATGCAATTTAAGTATAAAATTTTAAAAATCTGGTGTGAGTGGTCGCACAGGACACAACTTATCTTCGGTAATCGAAAGTTGTGTTCTGTGCTTGTCACACCAAATTAAAAAAGAATAAAATAAAAAAAGCCAACGAAATCGTTTTGGTAGGGTCATTTATGTTATTAACTGTTAAAGTTACATTTATCTTAGAAATATTTGTATGTAATATTCATAATGTCCGTCTGCTAGCTAAATTGGGAAATTTCGAAAACAAATTTTCAAATTCAAAGAGAATTACTAGAGAATTATTTTCTTCTCGACATTTCTATAACATTTTAAGTTATTAAATGTTGAAGTTATGATTTCTCCCTTAAGAAATGCCAGGGCCGAGGCGCCGGGCCCCGCTGAAGGGGTGCTTGTAAAGTTTTTTTTTTTTTTTTTCATTTATGGTCTTTTTCGGCATTGAGGGCCATTTAGACCCCGACTCTATTTGAATTGGATTGGTAGCCATTCCAATTGTAATAAATTTTTTGACCCTTGACCTTTGGTACCAGAATCTAATGCTCTAGCCCTGAGCCACAGGTCAAGGGTTAGTAAATTTGTTATAATAAAAAAAAATAATATTTCTAATATCTCAGTTGAAATTCGTCATATCAAGTTTGTATTTTACTTTCTCTTACCTCTATAGATCTATATGTTAATATATATAGAGAGAGAAAGTATTGGATTCATGTCAAAAATACGATGTCGAGATTTTGATGGATATACACGTTTTGAGGACCAAAATGTGGTTTTCGCAACATGGTCTGTCTGTGTGTGTGTGTGAACAAAATATCTTAAGAACGTAAAGAGTTAGGAGGTTGAAATTTTATATTTAAGTTAGGTACCCACATGGGACCTAACACGAAGCTTTTAATCAAAATCGGCCAAAAAGTACTATTACTTTACTGATGCACTTTTTCAGTTTTTTTTCGATTTTCTCAAAATTCACTTCAAAGATTTTGATTAAAATTCAAAAATCAATTATTTTTTTGATGCTTTTTAAAATGTATATTCTCATTTTGCCATTGAAATCTTTTGAAGCAGACTTTACTCTTGTACTTCATAGGAAAAAGATAGGAGAAATGGTTGTCATGGTAACAAAATATAAATATTTCCCATACTTTTTACACCTTGAATTCAAATGTACCGTACTGTCTGAAACTAAATATATGTCGACACAAAAAATCTGGCGTGACAAGCACATACACAACTTTCGATTACCGAAGGTAAGAGAAAGTTGTGTGCTGTGCGAAGTCACACCAGATTTTTGTTTTATTTTACTATTCGTATTATTCAATTTTGCAGTAGTTCTTTACTTCATATTACACCGATACAGGTAACGCTTCATTTTTTTAGGATAGAGTATTTTTTTGCAACCCATTTTCTATTTTAAAGATTTTTAATAGTTAATAGAATAGAATATAAAATAAAAGCGACTATAACTTTTTTCTTTTATTTCAAATTGATTTTATTAAGTTTTCAAATAAATATATATCCGGAAAAACTTTTCCAAAGAAACATTGAAAAAAAAAGGATCTGCATATTAAAAAGTTTATATTCTTTAACAGGAAGTGAGTCTCAATTTAAGTTAGCATTAAAGTTAAATCGAACCTCTGATTCGGAGGGTTCCCCGTACATTCATGGTCTAATGACTCTCGCCCCGTTCGCTTGAGTCCCTTAATTGGCATTTAAATTAATATTTATATTCGGTTTATTTTGAAATACGTTTCACCATTTCCTGCTAATTTTCTTCAAATTTAAGTTTTCATGTTATTGCTCTGCTTTCCTCCTCCCACCACCCATAATCCCGTGGGATGCCTTGACCAACCGACCAGCAGATCAGTGCTCTGGATCCAGGATCCTGGACAGGGAAGGGGGGATGTATATTATTGACCAGGAAGGATGGTTATAGCCCTCCTGAGGGCAATGCACAGTCCTGCGAATGTTGTAATCATGAGGGAAATGAAGTCGAGTCAAAACTTACTCTATAGTGATAATAGAGACCTGCTGGCATCACTTCCTCTCAAGCCATTTACTAATTGATTAACAAAAACTAATGGGAATTTAAAAATTTATTAGGGAATTAAAACAAAAAACGTCAGAAAGAAAGCACACAAAGAAGTTAATTAAAATAAAATATTCCAACTAATGAATGTTAATTTTAAGCCTAACATGTTCAATTGTCAGAGAGGGTCTGATTGAGACCCAAAAAATACCATTAATAATGCTACAAATATAATTATTAATTTACGAAGGGGTGTCAAAAAATAGGAATTATTTTTTTACTAGAAAATTCTGCTTGCTTTTATTCAAATTCCATTAGAAACCTTCAAAGTTTCTCCCCCGGACAAAATAAAACGATTCCAGAGTTCAGAACACTCCCTTTTTGATAGTCTGTAAAGTACGCCCGAAATATTGTTGTTTAGCTCTCGATCCGAAAATGACGACCTCGAAGCTCTTTTTTTCACTCCAGGAAATAGGCGGTAGTCACACGGCGCTAGGTCCGGTGAATAATGTGGTAGCATCACCTCAATGCCTAATTCAATGATTGTTATTTGAGTCCTGATGGCGCGTTGTGTCGATACATTATCCCGATGAAGAATCCCATTTGAGCAAGATGTGGTCTTTTTGCTGCAATTTTCATTCTTAATGACCCCTTCAATACTTCATAATAATAATTCGCAGGAACACTAAGTTGCTTATCCATTAAATGATGGAGAGCTAAACAACAAAATTTCGGGTATACTAAATTAAAATTAAATATACAAATTAACACTGGGTTATTTGTTCCAAAGGTTTTATTAATTAAAAATTAACACTTAATGTATTTCGACAATTTCTTGTCATCATCAGAGTGATTACATTCTAATACATGTATAGATGTATTAGAATGTAATCACTTCTGATGATGACAAGAAATTGTCGAAATACGTATTAAGTGTTAATTTTTAATTAATAAAACCTTTGAAACAAATAACCTGTGTTTAATTTGTATATTTAATTTTAATTTACAAATGTTTCAACGAGAACCAACGGTCGAAAGTTTAAATCTTATTCGGGTATACTCAACAGACTTTCAAAAAGGGGCTCCAGGAAGTGTTTTAAACAGTGGACTGAACGCTGGAATCGTTGTATTTTGTCCGATGGCGATTACTTTGAAGGCCTGTATTGGAATATGAATAAAAGTTAGCAGAATTTTCTAGTAAAAAAATAATTCCTATTTTTTATATAGGTGTATGTATGTATAGGGGTGTATAAGCGATGAATTTTTGAACTTATAATAAAATTATTCCCCGTTTATGAGCGCTAAGCAAAACTGATCTCGACAAGTGTAAAATTTGAGCCGAAGTTTTTATGTAGATATTTGTTGCGTGGAAGTATATTCAGATGAAGACGAGTAAAAGGATTGGAATAATTTTCGTTGTTTTGAAGGCAGGTCACTTTCTGAATTGATTATAGAATTCTATAATACCAATGGCCTTTGGCTGGAAGGGGCAAATAAATAAAAAACTGCGGGGGGGAGGGGGCCCGGGGCTAGGGGGCTGAAAAAAGAGGGCAAAGAAGAGAATGTGTATTAGTGATGATAAACATATTTAAATCCCTAACTTATTCCATCTTCCCTCTATCTTTAATTGCCAATTTGCATAATTTTCTATGAACATTTGAATAATTAAATAAAAAGGATCGAGAGATGATAATATCGTCCAATTCATATGAAAGAAGAAATTGACTCCAGAAGGAGTAATTAAATATTTTATATATGTATTTTTTTACGCGTGCATATTCATGTCAAACTAAGATATATGATGAATTTTTGACGAGTTTCGCAACACGGCAAGAGAAACATTTTAATGGATGTTGTCGTGTGGTTTGTGTTCGGGTAGTTGCAGGGCAAGGGTTGTTCGTTCGTTGGTCCCACCTCCACCTCCTAAACCCCATCTAAATGGGCAACCCGTACGCCTGCAGGGTCTGATGGAAACGTGAAAATTTGATGAGCTGGAAAAACCATGCGAGGAAAAGCATATCACATACACGCAAACATACATAGACACAGACGTAAACACACTGGGACACCAGGGACGGGGTCCCCGGCGATTCTAAAATAAAAAACAAAACCCCGAGGTCCGAGTCGAATTATTTTTCCCTCGATGAAAATCTATGTCCAAACTCAGAAAAAAAAGTTAGTTTCAAAAATTTCATAGCAGAGAATAGCGTACGAATTATTCAAAAGTATAATTCATTTTCTCCGAGGCGGTAATCCCTTTAGACACATAATGTAAATTTTAAAAGGGGTAACAAAAAAAAAGATTGGTTTTCATGTTTGTTTCTTATTTTAATTGCGCTGAATTTTTTTTTTTAATCTAATAAAAAAGATGTGTGTAATTTTCCAAGGTATTAAATTATTACTAATTTATTAATGATCTCGTTGAAAAAGTGTGAAGAGAAATCAGATGAATAATGAATAAATAAATAAAACAAAAAATAGAATGAATTTTTGAAGAATATTTGAAAGAAGGAAAAAAGTAGGCTTACTACACCATTTGCAAAAATATGGGTAGTAGAAAAATCTGGACATCGAATTTTTGACATGATCGCAATACTTTCTCTCTCTATATATTTCATATATAGGGTACGAGAAAGTAAAAAATATATTTTAAATTACATTTTGTAATATAATTTATATATACATATATAAGTAAGAGAAAGTAATGAAATTTGTTTCAACTAGAAATTATTTTATCTAAAACGATTAAGGTCTTACGTCAATGTACTATTTATATCATCAAATCTTGCTTCAATGCACCAATTATATCATCAAAATTATGCTGAGGACAATTTTCGTCTTAATTAATAAAAAACCCTTTCAAAAATTAATTTTTTTTAAAACTCCCTATAAAACTAAATTCATTTAATCTCCAAGGTATATATATTTGTTACAATTAATATTATTTCATATAATTTTTTTTGTTAATATAAACAAAATTTATTTCAGCTTTAAAATCAGGGATTAGTGTCATCCGAAAATATTCAATTTCATAAATTTACCCCGACATAAAAAAAAAAATATTCAAATTTATATCACGTCCATGTATTTTAATCAGTTAATTTTAAAGGATACTCTGATAAAAAAAAATTACAGGTGTTTTAGCTAGCCAAATGAGTTTTTTTTTTTTCATAAATCTCATAATTTGTAAATAGCCATTTCCTCTGCTGAGGGAGTAAATATATGATAAAGTTACATCACGTTTGGAGGTAGAATTAACCGAGGATTAGGCCGCGTTTCAACGCGAATTTATACGTTTCCCTACGCAATAAAGCTTTATATTTTATAATATGGATGGTTGTGTGTGTATATACTGAATTGGAGTGAGAGAACAGGTTAATATATAGGGAAATATGAACGGGAAGGGGAACCCAAGCCGGTTGCCTTCACCAAAAGGAATTAGTTGGCAAGTATAGCGGGGCTTTGTTGCTATGGTAACCGAAACAACAACACTGACTTAAAAATTCCTTAGTATAGCCTATAGAAATTTTAAATTGAAATATTGATTTGAAATATTTCATTAAATACCAATAAAAGGGCCTTTTTATTTATTAAAAAAAAAGGTTTTATTTCAATATTTTTCAATAAAATGTATTCTGTTTGATTTTATCAGAAGGAAATTCCATATTAAAAAATCTGAAACGCTTACAGGGGACGCAGCAGCCAGGAGATTAAATAAAAACTTTTATTGTCGGCGTTTCGGTCTAATCATGACCTTTCTCAAGATATTTGTTACAATACTAGATATTTAGTATTATTTTATTTATTTAATTAAAAATTCTGAATATCTTGTTTTGTAACAATTAATTGCCCTGAGGAAAGTCGTGATTAGCTACCGAAACGTAGACAATAAGTGTTTTTTTATCCTTTTCAGCCAAATCTCATCATTTTAAAAAATATGGTGTGAGTGATCGCACAGTACACAATTTAAGAATTGTCTCCAAGTATACAACCAAATTTCTATTGGATTAAAAAATTCATTTTATGCAAAATAAAAAAAAGCTGGTGTGACTGGTCGCGCCAATTTTTTTGTGTCGAATTATATTTATTTTCCAACAGTACATTCGAATTTCAAGATGTAAAATTTATAAGTGTGGGAAAATATTTATATTTTGTTACCATAGCAACCATTTCTCTTATCTTTCCTTACAAGAGTAAAGTGGTCCACAGAAGATTTCAATGGCAAAATGAGAATATACATTTTAAAGAGCATCTAAAAAATAAATAATTTTTGAATTTTAATCAAAATCGTTGGAGCGTATTTTGAAAAAATCGAAAAAAAAACAACTGAAAAAGTGCATCAGTAAAATACTAGTACTTTTTTGGCCTATTTCGTTCAAAAGCTTCGTGTCACGTCCCAGGAGGGTACCTAACTAAATATAAAATTTCAACCCAACTCTTGACACAGAGCATGTTGCGAAAACCACTTTTTTGGATTGGGACCTCAAAACTTTTATATCCATCAAAATCTCGGCATCGAATTTTTGACATGAATCCAATACTTTCTCTATACTGGTATATTAACATATATAGAGGTAAGAGAAAGTAAAATGAGTTGGGAATAAAAGAGGCAATGGATATATTGAAAAAATGCCAGTCTTACTATAATTTGGACAATCCAAAATTTCATAAGGTTTGAGTAGTTGAGGGAGATATAAAATTCATAATATGAAATTCAAAACTCCAATAATGGAACCGAAATGTCGGTTTGATTATAATTATTATAAAAATATTAAATCAATGACTGAATATTTTCTTCTCGCCTTTACAGCAATAATAAAACTAATTCCTTGAAAATTTATTTATTCATGTCTGTTCTTAAGAGGTTTGTCGGATAATTCAGACTGAACTCCCCTTTATGCAAACCGAAAAATTTTTTTATTCTGTTCAAATAAAAGAATTTTCTATATTGATGAATAATAAAGGTATTTTTTATTGATTCAATATCAGTATTTGCTTTTTGGAATGCCTGTATTTTTTCCCATTTTTTGTATGCGAAAAGAGCGAGCCCCTACCCAATTGAATGTCTTTATTTTGTTGGCTCCACCATTTTATTGCAAAATTGACGTACCCCTTGATGTTTCATAAATCTAGGCAAACAATACATTGAGGAACAATTACTCTTTCAGAGACGAATATTGATGATGTTACCTTGTAAAAGAGAAATCTGAGTTTGCAAAGCAAATCAATCCATTGCTAATTCATAGAGTTATTATTTATTCATCAATTTTTTCCTATACATTTTTTTTTTACTTTCTCTTACCTATGTATATATGTAATATATATATATAGAGAAAGTATTGGATTCATGTCAAAAATTCGATGTCGAGATTTTGATGGATCTTCACGTTTTGAGGTCCCCCTGAATCCAAAAAGTGGTTTTCGCGACATGGTCTGTCTGTCTGTCTGTCTGTGTGTCTGTCTGTCTGTGTGTGTGCTGTGTCTGTGAACAAAATATCTCAAGAACGAAAAGAGCCAGGACGTTGAAATTTTATATTTAAGTTAGGCACCCCCATGGGACGTGACACGAAGCTTTTAAACAAAATCGACCAAAAAGTACTAGCACTTTACTTATTCACTTTTTCAGTTTTTTTCGATTTTCTCAAAATTTGCTCCAACGATTTTTTTTTTAAATTCAAAAATCAATTATTTTTTAGATTCTCTATAAAATATATATTCTCATTTTGTGATTGAAATCTTCTGAAGAACACTTTACTCTTGTACTCCATAGAAAAGATAGGAGAAATGGTTGCCATGGTATCAAAATATAAATATTTTCCCATACTTATAAATTTTACATCTTGAATTCAATTGTACCCTACTGTCGGAAACTAAATACATGTCGACACAAAAATCTGGTGTGACAAGCACAGTACACAACTTTCGATTACCGAAGGTAAGAGAAAGTTGTGTGCTGTGCGCCAGTCACACCAGATTTTTTTACTTTGAATATCCCAAGTAGTAGCAGCATTATGAGTTTGTTCCAAACATCTAGCGAAAATAATTTCCAATAAAAATGAAAATTTTATTTTATTGTCTAAAATAATAATCCATATTATTTATTAATCGGTTTAAAATTTTTTTTTCTTTCATCAAAGAATAAAAAATGGAAGCGTCTGTCCATTAGATCTTTTTTAAAAATAAATGCAAAAATATAAAAATAAAGTTTCATTAAGTTAATTGAAATTGATTATTTCTTCTTTGAAATTTTAAAATAATTTCTAAAATTATTTGACGTTTCGAAAATATCAATCATAGTTAATTTAGGGGTGTATTAAAAAATAATCTAAGAGTATTGCGCGTTTATTAATAATCTTTCAAAAGTTTTAAATGGCGTTTTTTAATTATAATTAGTAGAAGATTTTATATTAATTTAAGAACTGCATTTAAGGGAGAGAGAAAAAAGTAAATGTTGAAGGGTGAAAAGGCGTTAAGCGGGTGTAGAACCTAAGGGATAAGAGATTTGGTCCTTCAAAAAATAAAAATTGAAAAATTTTTTTTTTGCTCCATCCACAACAAAAAAAATATAATTTTTATTTCATTCGTAATAAATTCTGAATCTAAAGTCACTAAACAAATATTTAAATATTGTAAAAATTTTATCAAGGGCGTTACTTATATCTCTTGCAAAAATTTCCGTTATAGAATTCTCTAACTCCGAGTTGCAGCCCAAAAGGTATTTATTATTTACTACTATTTTTTTACAGCTTACACTAATATCATTTATTTTTTTAATCACTGGGTTTTTCGAGACCAAATTTTCTTATAAAATCTACATTTTATTGTTATATTCTAAGTAGTATTTTATTAGAAATGTTTGGTTCTATTTTCCTCAGATTAAGTAAATTCCCCTGATTACCATAATCAGTTATTGGGAAAAAAAAACTTTGCTTTATTTTTAACTTTTTCATCGCTTGCAAGAATAAGAAACAATTTTAAATAAAAATAATTTAAATTAAAAAATAATTTGTATTTTAATTATTCTACTATTAAAATTTATTAGCCCCATTTGTCTCCATTGTTCTTTATTTGGTCTAGAGTTCAAAATCAGTACAGCATGTTATTATAAGCTGTATATGAATTTCCAAATTAAAATAAAAAATAATTAAGTAATTTATAATCTACTAAAATGTAATAATAATTAACTAGGTAGAGTTTTGTTTGAAAAAGATGAAATTTTTTCAAACTGTGATAAGCCAATGATATAATCGTTTTACGAGGCGAAATTGCACCCTCTGGACTCGAACCAGAACCTCCACACTTTCGCGACGGGCGTACAAAAAATTTATCCTTGATCAACGGCCATATAAACATAACATTTTGCATCTGCTCTAAAGACAGGAGTCCTTTTTAAGCAATTCCATATATCAACATTACAATTCATATCACAATTTTTCTCACTATTCTGAGGTTTGTGTACATGTTCATTTTTTTTTTTTATATAAGACCCTTTTTCTTTTTGGTGAAATTGCCAAAGATTAGTTACATTAATAATATCTAGGGACATTTCGGATCCTTGGGCTTAAAAGCACTCAAAACAAACGGAGCTTTATTACCATAATTAATTGCTTTCCTATGAGGACTGGGATTACTTCTTGCATTATTATTCATAGGAATATACTTTTTTAAATGAAATTTAGAATTCCATTGCAATGTTAATAAAATTTCTCCGATAGAGAATTATTTAGTATTGCTTTTTAGTGTAGGATCTTGTTTAATAAACTAATGCTTTCTGTTCAAAGTAATAAATTTTTATTATGGAGAATCATTATCAAAAGCAATTAATTTGAAAACCATCATCTCTCGCTATCTCTCTCTCTATACACATCAATTAAATAACTAAAAATATTTACACTAGGGTTTTTTAATTTAGAAAATGAATAAATTATCATTTTTAAAACAATTATAATGTCAAAATTAATGATGATTGGATCGAGAAATATTTAAAATTTTTTAATTAAAAGGTTCCGTTTTATTTTTTCTAAGATCTCACCGGTTCTATAAAATTTCTAAAACAAAATGCCCTGTCTTAAAATATTTTAAAAAATGGTCATTTTAATTTAGAAAACGTTTTTTATACAGCTCTGATACATTTTTATTATTCAAATTAAGCTGTTTGTTAGTTTTCAAATTAAAAAATAAATAATTTTAAACTCTAAATTCAATAAAGAATTTTGAATAAAATCAGACAATTTAAGCCTACCTTTTAAACCCTTTTAAAACCCCTTTTAAATTTTTTTAGCATCTCAGGTCATATAGGCTTCGTAATTATTTAAAAGCTTTTAGATATTTCCAATTACGTATTTTATATGAATATTATAGGATTGATTGATATTATACTGATATTTAGTGAAAAAGAGGCTTGAAAATGTTCATTCATTTTTAATTAATAAAATGAATGGGAAGACTGTAATGTGAATGATGTCAAAATATAATTGATCATTATTAATTTTATTAAATGACTCTAGAAAAATTAATTTCAACATTCAAAGCAAATTAATTATAATAAAAAACTACTTTAACGAATAATATATTTATTATATTCGAATTAT
>JAKCPI010017032.1:0-10613 GCA_023213315.1 Euborellia annulipes
TGCTATGCATACTCTAAACATTTTACCGGAAATTGATTTATATTTTTGAAAAAATACTTATTTAGAGCATGTCTTATAATTAGATTACATAATCTTTATGTAAAAATAAAAACTAAGTTTTTGCGGTCTTTTATTCCTAATTAAAAAAACAACGTTTCGGTCACATTCTGTGTCCTTCATCAGGTCTACTTGTAGAATGTGTTTGCTGTTTTAGTTGTTATTTTTGACTGACTATTGTCGCATCTCTAACGCTTGTTTGATTTGAACCATTTTACAAGCAGCTAAAAAAATATTGTAGTACCATTCTATTAATCTTTGGATCACAGGATTTTACTGAAAATTTGCATGAAACTGTATAGTAGGCGCCACAAGTGCTCAAAAGTTGAGCATTCGGCTTAGTCAACCAAAACAATAATCTATATATAATAATTGCGGAGTGTCCGTCTGTCTGTCTGTCCGTCCGTCTGTCTGTCTGTCTGTCTGTCTGTCTGTCTGTCTGTCTGTCTGTCTGTCTGTCTGTCTGTCTGTCTGTCCGTCTGTCACGCTCTGTTTGACCAACTTCCCGTTGGAATTTTGAAACGAAATTTTGCAGTCTTATAGAGGACGTTATAGAGAGTCCCGGAAAAATACTCGGGTCCCGAGATTCCTATAACTTTTTGAGTTATTAATTCTTAAAGTTACGATTTCTCCCATAGGAAATGTATAGAGAAATATTTAAGTATTCTTTGGAGTTGTGTATTCTATGAAGGTAAACAAATCCTCAAGCAGGCACTGGACTGGAATACTTAGTTGTTAGTAATAATAATTTTCTTTTCATAATTAAGAAAAGGCGAGGGTCCGCCGCAGGCGGGCCCGAGCCAGCTGATGGGGGGGTCCAGGGGGGCGTAGCCCCCGCCTCTAGACGCCAGCCAGTTTCTCATAATTAAGAAAAGGCGAGGGTCCGCCGCAGGCGGGCCCGAGCCAGCTGGTGGGGGGCGTAGCCCCCCTGGCTAGACGCGAAGCCCGCCGAAGGCGGGCGGCGCGGCTAGTTTTAAAATAAATAATTAATGCAGCTGAAGTGAAAACTTCCGAAGGCTAAGCATTTCGGTTGCCTAAGTTCAAGACTCCATTCCTACCTTTTTACTTTCTCGTATAGAGAAAGTTATGTAATCGTAAAAAAAATTTGACTTCGAGATTTTGATGTTTCTCCACGTTTTAGACCTCCCTGAGTCCAAAAAAACCATTTTTGGCATTATGTCTGTGTGTGTGTGTGTGTGTGTGTGTGTAAACACGATTGCTTAAAAACCAAAGCAGCTAGATCGATGAAATTTGGTATATGCTCCTTACACTAAAATTGTAGATTTCTATCAACTTTTGGAGTAAATACGTCACTTGGAAGTAGTACTTTACTTAAAAAGTTTTTTCAAAAATTTTGAAATTTTCAATTTTTTTTGTTATATTATGATAAAATACTCTATTTTAAAAAGTTTTTATTCTTTGACATTTTTACGAAAACTGAATAGTTTTTGAAATAATCAAAGAAGAAATAGAAAATTTTCGTTAATTTTGATAAAAAATCAAAACAAAATCATACAGGTGTCATTAAAAAAAGGGTAAACATAAACAAATGAATTTGTGCAACAAATGAATTTGTTTATATTTACCCTTTTTTTAATGACACCTGTATGATTTTGTTTTGATTTTTTATCAAAATTAACGAAAATTTTCTATTTCTTCTTTGATTATTTCAAAAACTATTCAGTTTTCGTAAAAATGTCAAAGAATAAAAACTTTTTAAAATAGAGTATTTTATCATAATATAACAAAAAAATTGAAAATTTCAAAATTTTTGAAAAAACTTTTTAAGTAAAGTACTACTTCCAAGTGACGTATTTACTCCAAAAGTTGATAGAAATCTACAATTTTAGTGTAAGGAGCATATACCAAATTTCATCGATCTAGCTGCTTTGGTTTTTAAGCAATCGTGTTTACACACACACAGACGTAATTCCAAAAGAATATACGAGAAAGTCTCGGGGAAGTCAATCCCCATATTTTTTATATGTAATTGGCTACTCTGTAGAATTGGGAATTTAAAATTTAATTTTAACAGGGGGATGTAATGATATGGTTGATTCAATTATAGATTAATAATTGTGGGATTTTAAATCATTTCAATTTTTAATTCCCTCATAAAACATTTGAAATTACTCGACGAATTTTTATTTTAAATTTCCCTTTTTGCTTCCAAAAACCATTAGACTTTTAATTTGTGCATATAATATTTCGCCGACTGAATGTGTGGCGGCGCTAGTATCGAAGTTAGAAAAACACCTGAAATATAATTCATTCAGCTTTTGTTTTCTGTTGTTTTTTTTCCCCCAAAATTACATTTTATGGAATCGCAATGTCAGTACCCTGTTCGTTAGAGCGCGAGATAGAGGGGGGAGAGGGGGAGGGGAAGGGGAAGGGGGGATTCATTTTATTCACTTCCTTATTCGTACGTCAGCAAGTTGATACATTAATTTTTCAACTTTCAACCCCCACATCCTTGTGCTTGGCTCTTATTTTCATAAAATAATCTAAAATTATAATTTACTCTCTCTCTCTCTCTCTCTCTTACTTGAACTCTCTGGATTACATTTTCATTTTGATATACGTATATCCTTTTTAGATTAAAAATTAATATATTTTAAAATCATTTGATGAAATTTTAACATCCTCTCTCTCTCTGTTTAATATTTTAATTATAAAACCTCTCTCTCTCTCTTTTTTTACAATTATATTAAAACTCTATACATTTATATATCATATAAAATGTTATATAGCTTCTCTCTTGTCTGTTTAATTCCCAGTAATTGTTATCTAATTACCTTTTTTAAAATCTTCATTTTCATATTTATTTACGAACTGAGTAACCACTTCTCAAATTTTTCGATTTTTACTTAAAAACACAATATAATTCTTAAATTGTAACAGGGGGGATTTAATGGTATGGTTGTAGAGTAGATGTCAAAGAAAGAAAAGCAAGAAAATCTAATCTAGTTTCTTTGAGATCAGCTCACGGCTAACGTTTCGTTCCTAGGTTACCATTATCAGAGCTGGGATGTGTTAAAAAGGTATATATTTGCAATTCTTAAGTTGTAACAGGGGGATGTAATGGTATGGTTGTAGAGTAGATGTTAGAGAAAGAAAAGCAAGAAAATCTTTGAGATCATCTCACGGCGAACGTTTCGTTCCTAGGTTACCATCATCAGAGCTGGGATGCGTTTAAAAGGCATATATTTACAATTCTTAAATTGTAACAGGGGGATGTAATGGTATGGTTGTAAAGTAGATGTTAAAGAAAGAAAAGCAAGAAAATCTAATGTATTTTTTTTATTGAAATCAGCTCACTGCTAACGTTTTGCTCCTAGGTTACCATCATCAGAGCTGGGGTGTTTCAAAAAGGCATATATTTACAATTTTTAATTTTTAACAGGGGGATGTAATGGTATGGTTGTAGAGTAGATGTTAAAGAAAGAAAAGCAAGAAAATATAATTTAGTTTCTTTGAGATCAGCTCACGGCTAACGTTTCGCTCCTATGTTACCATCATCAATGCTGGGGTCTGTTAAAAAGGCATATAATTACAATTCTTAAATTTTAACAGGGGATGTAATGGTATGGTTTTAGAGTAAATGTTGAAGAAAGAAAAGTAAGAAAATCTAATGTAGTTTCTTTATTGAGATCAGCTCACGGCGAACGTTTGTTTTTATTAAAATATCAACCATTTATCTCTCACTTTTCTTTTACTAAAAATAAAGTTGTTTGCATATTTTTATGTTAACGAAATCAAAATTTTATTCCGTCTTTATGACGTCATTTTTTTCCTTCCTTTGGAGTTGTTATATGGATAGTTTCAGAATTTAATGAAGAATAGTTCCAACAATTTTAGTTCATCTATTTTTTCAAGTATTGTGTTGGATTAAATTTTTAAAATTTAATGAATTTTGCTCATTTTTTAAACGTTGCCAGCACTGTGATATTCATTTTAGTTCAATAATTAATACACCCTTAGAAAGATGATTTTATACTCTTTTTAATGATATGCGAAGCATTTTTCTACCTCTTTTTGTTCAAGAAATATAAAGCCAGACATCCATTTTCTTATATATAAAGTCGGATTGGTTGCCTAACTACACGGCGGTTTTTATCTAACAAAAGAGAAAGATGAAATTAAATAAACATCAAAAGATGAAGTAAAAAAAGAAAGACTTCTTTCTTTAATAAATTATTTAAAAAAATATTGTATTTTTTTTCTCTCTTGTTTTCTCATTTCTCTCTATTTTATTGAACTTGAGAGAGGGGGGAGGGGGATGCTGCTAATACATAAAACATTTTGATCCTCGTTAAAAGGATCCTGAGGTTTTTTTTTTCTTTTTGGATTAAAATTTCAAATAAGAAATTAACTATTTATTTATTTTTAAGAAGGATTAAAGAAATAATAAATTAAACTTTAATCTTAATAATAAAGTGTGAAATTTGACGAATGTTTATTGCCCTTTCCACTTAATTGAAATTTTAATTATTAGCAAAAATTTGGTTCAGTGGATACTAAGGAAATTGTTAATTCTCAATAAAAATAGAATAGCTAATTATGAGATCAACAACAACATTAAAAAAAAAGGAAAAAAAATTTGTTAATATTAAATCTCACAAATTGCAAGAATAAATAATTAAATTTAAAATATTAATAATTATCTTTTTAAATTTCAATAAAATAAAATTTAAATTTATTTATTTAATTAACTTATATATTAAAATAATTATAGAATATAAATTGTGAGATTTAATTATTTCAATTTCCCATAAATGAAACTCGAAAACTACTTGACGAAATTTTATGGGGATTTTTTTTTGACTCAATTTCAGTTCCCATTTTATTTAAGTCCTCTAGAATTAGATATTCTTTTCTAATTTGTTTTTCCTTTGAGCTTTTCTAAACTACCTGACGGATTTCCATGGAGTTTTTTTTTTTTTTTAATTAATAGAACCCGAAAACTTTGCCTAGTTAATGCCAACATTATTTTCTATGTTATATTTCTTTATTAGGGCTCGAGTTTATTTTATTTCTATATGTAGTTTGTTATTTAGTTGGATGCAACTAATCTCATAAATAACCTCTCCCTCCCTCTACGAGAGTTTTTGGCCATTCATTTATTACAAACTTTAAATATAAATCTTCTTCCAGTCTCTATTTTTTTTTACGTTTTGTTTTATATTTATTTATTATACGTTTCTATTTATTTATTTATAATTAAAGATAAAAGATTAATGAAATGAGAGGAAAAAATCTATTTTGTAAACAAAAAAACAATTTTAATACGAGTTGAAAAATCTTATTAAAATGGTCGTAAGTAGATCTAGACTATCATAACCGCCTGCCTAAGGTGGATCCCACTTTGAAAATAAAAACCAATCGAGTGCCTTAAAATTCATATTTTTTTTTTTTTTTTTGTTCAATTACATCAAGAGTTAACTTAACTTTTTTTTTTAATTTCAATAAATTTTAATAAAATAAAATTTAATATATTTAATCAATTAGAGAATATAAATTGTGAGATTTAGGCTAATTATTTCAATTTCTATTTCCCATATATGAAACTCGGAAACTACTTGACGAATTTTTATGGGTGGATGGGCTAAATTGAAACATTTGATGTCAAAATTTGGTCGGAAAACTTAGCTACCCCAACAAAAAAAATCAAATTTAAAAATGCATTTTCTAATTTTCTAAATATTAAATCTCACAGATTGAAAGAATAAATAATTAATTAGAATTTAAAATATTAATAATTGAATCGTTTATTTCAGAAACCACCTAAGTGCATTTTTTTCAACTTTCGGAAAACTAAAAAAAACTGTTTTGCAGCTTAAGTATAGGTCTAGTCTACTTCAAATATTTTTTTATCAAATCATAAACATGCTATTGGGATAATCTATTTAAAAAATTATTTTTTTTCCTTTAAGTTTTTGAGTAATTAATTTTTGAAAAAATTGCACTTAGGTGGTTTCTGAAATAAACGAGTGATTTTTTAAAAATTATTATTGAAATTAAGTCAAACCATTAATTTTTACCTGTTTTGGTATCAAAGGTAAGTAATAGACACACTTAAGTATAAAAAAGAGTGTTTTTACTATGCCTAAATCGAAAAATACAAGTAGACTACACGCTACAGTATGTCTATATACACAGCGTATATACAGTGATGTACTGCAGTCCTTTGAGCCTAGCATTCCGAATAATGTTCCGTTTGTATTTTTCTTCGTGCACAACACCACGCCTACGCTTGGGAATAGGTTCATCATCTGAACTATCCGACATGGCTTAAGAACTATATAATGTTATATTGTATTTACATGGTTTTATATTGTATTTATATTGTTTTGTAAAATGTTATATATTGTATATTATGGGGATGGCCTTTGGCACCCGGCTTAATAAAAAAAAAAAATAGCTTTTATGGTCAAGTAGCTAGGCGTTACATAAATAGGGCTATTTTTCGATATTTTTTTGCCTAAAAAATGAGGTTTTTCGAGAAAAAAAACTAATTTTCGAGTTAATTACTCGGGATTTTTTATTTATTCTATTAGAGGATTTGTTTCTGCACCAAATGACATCCCATTTAGTCTGATCGGATTAGCCGTTCGGAATCTACAGGGGTTTAAACTTTCAAATTAGAATTTACCGCAGCGCGGTAAAATAAGATGATAGGAAAAAAATAAATGG
Source organism: Euborellia annulipes (assembly GCA_023213315.1). Lineage (NCBI taxonomy): Eukaryota > Metazoa > Arthropoda > Insecta > Dermaptera > Anisolabididae > Euborellia > Euborellia annulipes. The sequence continues at coordinate 6,751 of JAKCPI010017032.1, forward strand.
TGAAATCTTTAGCTGAAAACTCATTCTTTCTAACCGTATATTCTCCATAATTATACCTCTTAAGACAGAGGAGTTATTCAAGCCGATAAACTTTTTCGTGCATGCCCCTCTAACTTGCCTCTATAGACACATGATTTGTAAGACGTTGTCACGTCAAAAAAAAAACTATATAATGCAATAATAAACAACAAAATAACACCTAATTTTCATCGAAAACTAACTACTCAGTGTTAGGTAACCTTTGAATCAAACCACCGAGTCACAAAACACGTGATGTCTACACGGCACGAGTGAAATTTACTGCAGAAAGAACCTAAGCGACGGCTGCGAGTCACAAAACACGTGATGTCTACAGGGCATGAGTGAAATTTACCGCAGAAAGAACCTAAGCGACGGCGCTTAGGTTCTTTCTGAAATAAACGGATTATTTTCAAGGCTGCCAAATAGCATTGCTGATGAGGAACATTGGTTATTTCGGCACTAAAAGATGTATTTACCTTTAAATTGTACATTAGCACCAAAAACACATTTTTTGAAATTTTGTCCCTTAGGTGCTTTCTGAAATAAACGATTCAATTACCTTTTATTAATTTAAATAAAATAAAATTTAATATAATTATTTAATTATAGAATTTAAATTGTGAGATTTAATTATTTCTATTACTCAATACCCATATGAAACTCTGAAACTACTTGACGAATTTTTATGGGTATTTTTTTTAGAGTATTTAACGGAGGCAATTTTCGTTTTAAGAGTGCACATTCGTGTTCAGAGTACCCAACTTTCTTATAATCAAGTGTCGAATTCACTTCAATAAAGATTAATATCCAAGTAAAAATAAAAATAATCAATTTCAGGACTTTGTTTCAACGAAACTGTCAGCTAATTAAAAATTCTGAAAAAATAATTATTAATATATAACACTGCATGTACTTTCAAATTTTGAATGTTGTTCCTTAATTTAGCAATTTCTTCTCTATAACTTCACTTTAACGTCATAATAATAAAAAAATAAGCATCATTTCACAATTTTTTGTTCTTAGAGAGGACAGACACTAATAGAGATAATAGAAAAGAAAAAATCTTTTAAAAACATCAGCGGTTTAAAGGATTTGAAAAATGAGTGAGATCGATCAAGAGAGAGAACAATGGAGGCAATAAATTAAGAGAGAGAGAGTAAAGGAAGGAAGGAAGGAAGGAAGAAACCCTTGAGAGCAGCGAGAGACCCTTCGTTTTAGTTAACGTCATTTTGAGTGAAATTCTATTTACCGATATCATCATCATCATCATCATCTACTGAGAGATAGATAGATATATAATAGCTTCATTTACGTAATAATAATAATAATAATAATAATAATAATAATAGAGAGAAACTGAATTTGCCAATACCAACCTCGTCAGCTCAAGAGTCAATTAAAAAAAAAAAAAAATTTGGTCAATTAAATCAAGAGTTAACTCGTTTGAAAAAAAAATAAAAATTCATTCCACTGTTTCGTCTTTGGAGTATAATTATATTATTAGAAATATTAAGTAATTAAAAAAACACTATTAAATAATCTACAAAAAAAAAATACCAATAAAAATTCGTCAAGTAGTTTCCGAGTTTCATATATGGGAAATAGAAAATGAAATAATTAAATCTCACAATTTATATTCAATAATTAATTAAATAAAATTTAATATATTTAATTAATTATTGAATATAAATTGTGAGATTTAATTATTTCATTTTTCTATTTCCCATATATGAAACTCGGAAACTACTTGAAGAATTTTTATGGATTTTTTTTTTTTTGTAGATTATTTAGCGATGTTTTAATTACTTAATATTTCTTAATAATATTATTATACGCTAAAGACGAAACAGTGGAATGAAGAAACAAATGGATGCTTTTGGAATGCAAGCGCATGAGATTAATAAAATTTTATTTACTTATTGGAATAGATGACCAGACTGTAGTTTATTGGTTTCGGTTGATAAACTTCATCAGGCCTGTAATATTTAGAAAAATACACTTACCCTAAATTATATGTATGGACTAAATAATATTGGTAGAAAATAAGAGTATATTAAAAAAAAAAAAATGATGATGATCCTAACCGGGAATGAAACGTCAGGGTGAGACAGATTAATAAAAAGAAAAAGATCTTCTCTTTTATTTTCTAAACATATTACTAAATCTTATGTTAGGCTGGACAGTATCTTCATTATTGTCTAGGATGAAGTTCCTCGATTGCTGACCGAAATGTTCTGAGAAAGGTCACGAATGGCGACCGAAACGTTGAAAAAAAATTTCCTTGCCTACAAAGTTTTCCATTTTCTTTTATTAAGCATTTAATGAAAGATAATTCCGAAAGTAATCAATGAATATTTTCTTTTGCCTCCTCTGACGTCACTCATCTAAACTTTTTATAGATTTTTAATAATACTATTTATTTAAAAAATCAAATTTTTTTTTTAGAGAGAGATAACCATCTCTATCTTCTCGTCTGCGTGATTTGAATACGTTATTTGATTTTTCTTTTTTCTTTTTTCAACTTCCTATTTGAATATTAATAGATATTAATAAATGATAATAAAATGGGGGACAAAATTCAATTTTAGGACAGAGCGAGGGGGGGGGGAGATGCTATGATATTATCTCATTATTACTAAGCTTATTATAAATAGAATAGAACAAATTGACAAGATTTATTTATATGTCAGAGAATTCCTTTAAATAAAAAAATCTGGTGTGACAAAACACAGAACAGAACATAAATCTCCAATCTATTTTAAATATATAATCTGCTGTAACAAGCACAGAACACAAAATAAAACTCCAAACATTTTTTTAAATAAAATTCTGGGTGTGACAAGCACAGAACATAACGAAAATCTCCAAACTTTCTTTTAATAAAAAATCTGGTGTAACAAGTACAGAAAACAACATAGATCTCCAAACTTCTTTTTAATAAAATCCTGGTGTGACAAGCACAGAACAGAACATAAATCTCCAAACTTTTTTTAAAAATAAAATTCTAGTGTGACAAGCACAGAACACAACATAGATCTCCATTCTATTTTAAATAAAAAATCCTGGTGTGACAAGCACAGACAGAACATAAATCTCTAAACTTTTTTTAAATAAAATTTTCAACCTTTTTTATTTAAATAAAAAATCTGGTGGCCCAAGCACAGAACACGGCATAGATCTCCAATTTATAAAAAAAAAAAAAAAAACACCTTTAAATAAAATATAGTACAGTGATAAGCACAGAACTTATTCCAACTTTTTTTTTAAATAAACAATATGATTTTAAAAGCTCAAAACTCAACTTTCTATTACCGAAGGGTATCTTGTCAATTTTATTTTTATGTCTACCTACCCCCACTGCATAGAACAATTAAATATTATGTAGATTTTCTTTCTTTAGGGTTGCCTTGCGGGTTGATTTTGCAAATCTCTTTTGTACTTTAAAATACAAATTAAGAGTTATTTGTGCTGTTTGTTCCCCCGTTTTCTTTTTTAACACGCGCTATTAAACAATCCCACAAAACGACAACTTAAAGCAGAAAAAAAAAAAAAAAAAAAAAAAAAAAAAAAAAAAAAAAAAAAAAAAAAAATGATGTCAATTTTAATTTAATCCCATGGAATTTATTTAGCGCCCGCGCGCCTGTCTAAGCAATTCCCCCCCCCCCCTTCCCTCTCTCGCATGTTTGGGGATTCCCTAGGGATTTGCACTGAAAAATGTCTTTTCTTTTATTCTCCTTCTTTTCTTTAGAATTTTGCATCTCATTCAAAAAAAAAAGAGAATTTACGTCTCTCTTGTTTTGGTTTCCATTCTTTCTTTTTGTTGTTGTTGTTGTTGTGAGATA
>JAKCPI010017033.1:0-13251 GCA_023213315.1 Euborellia annulipes
CATAAGGAAATATGTAAAATTATACGAGTATTATTTGAACACATAAATAAAAGTACAATAAATTAATTTATGAATACATAACTATAGAAAATTTTTGAAATTTTTCTTATTGTTATAATATTAAAAAATATTCTTAGAAATCAAAAAAAAAATAAAAAAAATTTGTTGGCGAGATTCGAACTAGGGATTTCATGTTTACAAAGAATGAACGCTACCGATCTAGCCAACGCGGCTTTTATAAATGTATATTGTTAGCAATGGCTTAAGACATGCTGGCAAATTCTTTAACATTTTTTTTTAGCCGAACGGTTGAGAAGCGTGCTCTCTCGCTTTAACAGAATTTGTTTTTTATTAAGTACTATACATAAAAAAATTTTCGTTAAAATCGGTGATATGAAGGCTATGCACTCCCCTTGTGACTTTGCTCCAACAATAAAAAAAAAAACCCAAAAAAATTTCGTCAATTAGTTTCCTAGTCTATGAGGGAATTAAAAATTAAAAGAAATTAAATCTCGCAATTATTTTTCTATAATTAATTATATTTATATTAAATTTTCTTTAAAATCTTTTAACAACCGAAAGGAAATTTTTAAGAGAATTTAGAGGCTTTCTAATTCTCAAAATTTGTATTGACCATAGAGCTCGATTTGGGTTTGGTGCGTGACTTAGTGCACGATACACATCAGCTGTAAACAAACGAGGATATGTTAAGTCATATGTCCTAATTATAAGAGCCTTTAAAGTTGTTTTTATTAAGTGATTTGTTTATATAAGGTACAACGTTTCGGTCACTCAGTTTGTAGCCTTCATCAGGTATAGATTCAGATTCAATCACAAAGCGTCTAACATCTAATCCATTCTGAACTGAATAAAAGATGCTTTGTGATTATACCTGAAGAAGGCCACAGATTGAAACACCGAAACGTTGTCTTTAAAAAAAAAATATACCAATTCAAGAAATGTTATTTTTCAAAGACTAAAGAATATTATTAATTTTTTTCAATATTCTTTTCATTAATATTCCTATTAAAAAAAAAAAAAAAATGAGATCAATTATATCAATTGTGTGAATTGAATCTATCCGTATTTGTTTATTAGAGAGAAAGAGAGATGCCCTAATTAAACCTCCCACATCATCATCATCATCATCATCATTGACAAACTGAACCAATTATAATCGAAAATCTATTCATTGGGTACAAATCGAAAGATAGCATCAATAACCTCAATTAAGACTCAAATTATGATAATTTAATATTTAAAGATATTTTGTTTATCGAAAACACAAAATTTAACAAAACAATTTCTAAAAAAAAGGGAGTTTTACATTTAACAATCTTTTTAAAAAAATAAATTTCCCATTAAAATAAATCAATTAGTTTCAAAGTTAAACAATATTATAAATTTACAAATTAAAAAAAAAATTATTTTAATTAATTATTTTTTAATTATAAATAAAATGAAATAATTAAAATAAATAATTAAAATTCAGTCATTAATCAAAGAATAATAATTGTGAGATTTATTTTTGATTTTTTTAATTGTAATTGGAAAACTAGTTAACGGATTTTTATGGGTTGGATTTTTTTTTTTACAAACTACAAAGGATTATAAAAGGATACTATTATGTAATTGGAAAAGAGCTTCTGGGATCTCAGGATATCAAAGGAATGGATTTTTGAAAATAACATCAAAACACAATTTTTGGGGATGTTTTCTAGGGGACTGAAATTCCATCTTCATGGACTGATTTTTTTTTTTTTTTAATAACAACCACAAATGTTGAATGATGTTCTAAGTTCCTTCTCAGACTTTTTTTCACTCTATTTGATTTTAACGCTTTTTTTTCAAAATGGAAGAAAAAGTCAAAGTGAGGCAAAAATATTCTTTATTTGAAAAAATGCAGATCGCTTTAAACAACCAGGAATGACGTTTCGGTCGCATCCTCAGGACAAAAATTAATTAAGGAATAACATTAAATTATTTAATTACTTAAAAATTTTATTTTTTTTTTATTTTTATATAGTCCGACCGAAACGTTGGCATTGGTTGTTTTTTTTTAGAATACAAAGTAATCGCTTTAAAAAAATCCCCATCAAAATAAATCTAGTAGTTTAAAAGTTAAACAATATTATAAATTCACAAATTAAAAAAAAAAAAAAATTATTTAAATTAATTAATTTTTATTTATAAAATAAATTTTCATGAAATAATTAAAATTCAAAAATATCATTAATTAAAAAATAATAATTGTGAGATTTATTTTTGATTTTTTTTTTTAATTGGAATTGGAAAACTAGTTGACGGATTTTAATGGGTTGGATTTTTTCTTTTCCTTTAAAAAAAAACTGTTTAGTTATTTAAAATAAAACAAATCATCGCCTTCATGAGTCTTTAGGTAAATTCAAATAATCGTTGATTCAAAATTGAAGCAATAAATTCGTCATAAAAAAAAAGCTTAAGATTAAAGGGAATTTCTGTGCGCTGTGTGATTTATCCTGTTGGAAGGAGGAGGAGGCGGAGGTCTCCGGTGGTTGCACCGTTTTAAGACGTAGCTAGCAAATTAGCAGGGCTATTCGTATCATAATTCAACACCCCCCCCCCCCTCTTTCTCTGCTCTCTCTTAGGCTCTAAAACATACATCCGGTTGGAGTTTAAATGCATAACCGTGTTTCATTACAACAAGACTCCCATTACAACAGAACAACTCGAGTGGCAACGGAATTTACATTAATCTAAGGAATTAGTAACTAAAAGAATTAATGCAAATTTTAAATTATTATTATTTATTCAATTTTTTTTTTTTTTTATTCTCTAAAACTACTTGACGAATTTTATGAAAGCGGCTTAAAGAGGCCACATTGAATCTTTGGTACGAAAATACTAAGGCATTTTAAAGTATTTTTTTATGACGTCTTTTTTAAAATTAATTAAATTCGTGAGCATTTTACTTAATAGAAAGCTTTTTTTAAAATTATGATTATAGAAAATTATAAATAATATTTATAAATTATAAAAAAATTTCTATTACGATAATCGTTTTTTTTTTTAATCTAAAAATGTAAAAATCAATATTATCCAACCTATAATGATTAAATAAATTGGTGACAAAATAAAAAATAAATTAAAAAAAAAAAAAACGAATAAATAGTTGAGCATTCTTGCAAAAGATGGCAGACTAGTATAACAGCTGGTATTATCAGATATATTTATACACTTTTATAAATGATATATAATAATATTTATAAACCTAAAAGATGAAAGAAAAATCAACCAAATGCATGAAATTATATTTAGCTCTGAATAAAGGTGCGATCACACCGGGAACTGACTTGTGTTTAATGACCGAGTCCGAATTGAGAGGGGTCACACACTGAAGTGACGTAATCTTCCATCTCTGTTATTTGGTATATGAGTATATCGTGGTTATAAACAACTTGAATGATACTTTATTCTTTCCCAGCAATTTATTTCTAAATAAACTTAATAAAACTAATTATAGTTATATTAAGAAATATTTTTACTAAATTTTAAGTAAAAATATTTCTTAATTGACTATTAAAAAAATAATATTTTGATTCAGTAAAAAGTATTTTGACATACGTAATACAAAGGATACACTTTGCATGTTGGAGTGGGGTCCAAGGGGGCGAAGGGAATGCATACTCTATTTTTCTTTTCTCAGCTAGATTCTATCAAACAAAAAAAAAGTCTTCTTGATTTAAGAACAAAAAAAAAAAAAAAACAGGAAGCAATCTTCTGAACATGATTGTTAGAGCGAAGGGATGCCTTTGCCACTTGTTATATAAGGCCGGGAGGGCGGGGGGGGGGGTAGAAAGGAAGATGGTATCAAAGTTGTTTGGAATTTAAAAGTTTATTACACATCATCCAACCATGAAGAGAGCAAAAAAAAACTAGAGATAATTTAATAAAAAAAAAATAAATAAATAAAGTCTTTGAAGTCAATTAAATTGATTTTTTTTTTTGTAATAATTTCTACAAAAAGGATGTAGTTTAGTGATTAGATTAAATATCAATGTATTTGATAGGTAGAAAATTTGTCTAATTAGCCTAAAAATTGGAATAAAAATAAAAATTTAATTTATTTATATAATTATTGATTAATAATTGTGAGATTTTAAATAATTTCAATTTTTATTAATTCCCACATAAAACTTTGAAATTACTTGACGAATTTTTATGAGATTTTTTTTTTAATATATTATTTAAATTTCTCTTTTCGGCTGCATAAGCCATTAGAGTTATAATGTGTATATATTTTTTAGGGCCCGTCCGAAACAAGATTTTCAACCGAAACCGAATTTCAGCCTCAATCTTAGTTTTGGCCGAAAAACCGTAACCGAAATCGAAACTTGTATTTCCTATCAGGGGCGTATATATAGAACTTTTTTTTAAAGAAACTAAATTTTTTCCGCCCCGAGTAACATTTCCCCTTTTGCGGAACCTAAGTTTTTCGCCCTGCGGAAAAATTTTTCCCCCTCAAGTGTAAATCATTTGACTTCTTTTTTTTTTGCGTGCGAGTCTCATCCCATATTTTCAGACTCAGGTTTCGGCTACTTTTTGGCCGAAACCAGGATTTTTGACCGAAGTTGTAACCCAAACCGAATATTCGGTCGGTTATTATACAATGTATATTATATTTCTCTGGGCCATCTATCCAAGATTCAGACGTATTTTGGCAAATAACGATCTCTCTTTTCCTAGGCCAAACAATTTTTTACTTTTACTTGCTATGCATACTCTAAACATTTTACCGGAAATTGATTTATATTTTTGAAAAAATACTTATTTAGAGCATGTCTTATAATTAGATTACATAATCTTTATGAAAAAATAAAAACTAAGTTTTTGCGGTCTTTTATTCCTAATTAAAAAAACAACGTTTCGGTCACATTCTGTGTCCTTCATCAGGTCTACTTGTAGAATGTGTTTGCTGTTTTAGTTGTTATTTTTGACTGACTATTGCCGCATCTCTAACGCTTGTTTGATTTGAACCATTTTACAAGCAGCTAAAAAAATATTGTAGTACCATTCTATTAATCTTTGGATCACAGGATTTTACTGAAAATTTGCATGAAACTGTATAGTAGGCGCCACAAGTGCTCAAAAGTTGAGCATTGGGCTTAGTCAACCAAAACAATAATTTTAAAATAAATAATTAATGCAGCTGAAGTGGAAACTTCCGAAGGCTAAGCATTTCGGTTGCCTAAGTTCAAGACTCCATTCCTACCTTTTTTTGTATGTAATTGGCTACTCTGTAGAATTGGGAATTTAAAATTTAATTTTAACAGGGGGATGTAATGATATGGTTGATTCAATTATAGATTAATAATTGTGGGATTTTAAATCATTTCAATTTTTAATTCCCTCATAAAACATTTGAAATTACTCGACGAATTTTTATTTTAAATTTCCCTTTTTGCTTCCAAAAACCATTAGACTTTTAATTTGTGCATATAATATTTCGCCGACTGAATGTGTGGCGGCGCTAGTATCGAAGTTAGAAAAACACCTGAAATATAATTCATTCAGCTTTTGTTTTCTGTTGTTTTTTCCCCCCCCCAAATTACATTTTATGGAATCGCAATGTCAGTACCCTGTCCGTTAGAGCGCGAGATAGAGGGGGAGAGGGGGAGGGGAAGGGGAAGGGGGATTCATTTTATTCACTTCCTTATTCGTACGTCAGCAAGTTGATACATTAATTTTTCAACTTTCAACCCCCACATCCTTGTGCTTGGCTCTTATTTTCATAAAATAATCTAAAATTATAATTTACTCTCTCTCTCTCTCTCTCTTACTTGAACTCTCTGGATTACATTTTCATTTTGATATACGTATATCCTTTTTAGATTAAAAATTAATATATTTTAAAATCATTTGATGAAATTTTAACATCCTCTCTCTCTCTGTTTAATATTTTAATTATAAAACCTCTCTCTCTCTTTTTTTACAATTATATTAAAACTCTATACATTTATATATCATATAAAATGTTATATAGCTTCTCTCTTGTCTGTTTAATTCCCAGTAATTGTTATCTAATTACCTTTTTTAAAATCTTCATTTTCATATTTATTTACGAACTGAGTAACCACTTCTCAAATTTTTCGATTTTTACTTAAAAACACAATAGAATTCTTAAATTGTAACAGGGGGATGTAATGGTATGGTTGTAGAGTAGATGTCAAAGAAAGAAAAGCAAGAAAATCTAATCTAGTTTCTTTGAGATCAGCTCACGGCTAACGTTTCGTTCCTAGGTTACCATTATCAGAGCTGGGATGTGTTAAAAAGGTATATATTTGCAATTCTTAAGTTGTAACAGGGGGGATGTAATGGTATGGTTGTAGAGTAGATGTTAGAGAAAGAAAAGCAAAAAATCTTTGAGATCATCTCACGGCGAACGTTTCGTTCCTAGGTTACCATCATCAGAGCTGGGGGAGGGGTGTGTTTAAAAGGATTTTACAATTCTTAAATTGTAACAGGGGGATGTAATGGTATGGTTGTAGAGTAGATGTTAAAGAAAGAAAAGCAAGAAAATCTAATGTATTTTTTTTATTGAAATCAGCTCACGGCTAACGTTTTGCTCCTAGGTTACCATCATCAGAGCTGGGGTGTTTCAAAAAGGCATATATTTACAATTCTTAAATTTTAACAGGGGGATGTAATGGTATGGTTGTAGAGTAGATGTTAAAGAAAGAAAAGCAAGAAAATATAATTTAGTTTCTTTGAGATCAGCTCACGGCTAACGTTTCGCTCCTATGTTACCATCATCAATGCTGGGGTCTGTTAAAAAGGCATATAATTACAATTCTTAAATTTTAACAGGGGATGTAATGATATGGTTTTAGAGTAAATGTTAAAGAAAGAAAAGTAAGAAAATCTAATGTAGTTTCTTTATTGAGATCAGCTCATGGAGAACGTTTCGCTCCTAGGTTACCATCATCAGAGCTGGGGTGTGTTTAAAAGACATATTTACAATTCTTAAATTGTAACAGAGGGATGTAATGGTATGGTTGTAGAGAAGATGTTAAAGAAAGAAAATCTAATCTAGTTTCTTTGAGATCAGCTCACAGCTAACGTTTCGCTCCTAGGTTACCATCATCAGAGCTGAGGTCTAAAAGGCATATATACAATTCTTAAATTGTAACAGGGGGATGTAATGGTATGATTGTAGAGTAGATTTTAAAGAAAGGAAATTATCAAGAATTCAAGATAGATTAAATTTAAAAATTTAATAATAAATTTTTTATTCATTTTTCAAACGTTGCCAGCACTGTGATATTCATTTTAGTATAATAATTAATACACCCTTGGCTAGGGGATTTTATTCTCTTTTTATTAAAATATCAACCATTTTTCTCTCACTTTTCTTTTACTAAAAATAAAGTTGTTTGCATATTTTTATGTTAACGAAATCAAAATTTTATTCCGTCTTTATGACGTCATTTTTTTCCTTCCTTGGGAGTTGTTATATGGATAGTTTCAGAATTTAATGAAGAATAGTTCCAACAATTTTAGTTCATCTATTTTTTCAAGTATTGTGTTGGATTAAATTTTTAAAATTTAATGAATTTTGTTCATTTTTTAAACGTTGCCAGCACTGTGATATTCATTTTAGTTCAATAATTAATACACCCTTAGAAAGATGATTTTATACTCTTTTTAATGATATGCGAAGCATTTTTCTACCTCTTTTTGTTCAAGAAATATAAAGCCAGACATCTATTTTCTTATATATAAAGTCGGATTGGTTGCCTAACTACACGGCGGTTTTTATCTAACAAAAGAGAAAGATGAAATTAAATAAACATCAAAAGATGAAGTAAAAAAAAAAAGAAAGACTTCTTTCTTTAATAAATTATTTAAAAAAATATTGTATTTTTTTTCTCTCTTGTTTTCTCATTTCTCTCTATTTTATTGAACTTGAGAGAGGGGGAGGGGCGGGGGAGGGGGATGCTGCTAATACATAAAACATTTTGATCCTCGTTAAAAGGATCCTGAGGTTTTTTTTTTTTCTTTTTTGGATTAAAATTTCAAATAAGAAATTAACTATTTATTTATTTTTAAGAAGGATTAAAGAAATAATAAATTAAACTTTAATCATAATAATAAAGTGTGAAATTTGACGCATGTTTATTGACCTTTCCACTTAATTGAAATTTTAATTATTAGCAAAAATTTGGTCCAGTGGATACTAAGGAAATTGCTGAGATGAACTCGTTAAAAAAAAAGAAACAAATTTGTGTTCATTAAATCTCACAAATTGCAAGAATTAAATAATTATTTAGAATTTAAAATATTAATAATTATCTTTTTAAATTTCAATATATAAAATTTAAATTTATTTATTTAATTATAGAATATAAATTGTGAGATTTAATTATTTCAATTTCCCATATATGAAACTCGGCAACTACTTGACGAATTTTTATGGGGATTTTTTTTTGCCACAATTTCAGTTCCCATTTTATTTAAGTCCTTTAATTTATTTTCTAATTTGTTTTTCCTTTGAGCTTTTCTAAACTACCTGACGGATTTTCATGGAGTTTTTATATTTTTTTTTAATTAATAGAACCCGAAAACTTTGCCAAGTTAATGCCAACATTATTTTCTATGTTATATTTCTTTATTAGGGCTCGAGTTTATTTTATTTCTATATGTAGTTTGTTATTTAGTTGGATGCAACTAATCTCATAAATAACCTCTCCCTCCCTCTACGAGAGTTTTTGGCCATTCATTTATTACAAACTTTAAATATAAATCTTCTTCCAGTCTCTATTTTTTTTTTTACGTTTTGTTTTATATTTATTTATTATACGTTTCTATTTATTTATTTATAATTAAAGATAAAAGATTAATGAAATGAGAGGAAAAAATCTATTTTGTAAACAAAAAAACAATTTTAATACGAGTTGAAAAATCTTATTAAAATGGTCGTAAGTAGATCTAGACTATCATAACCGCCTGCCTAAGGTGGATCCCACTTTGAAAATAAAAACCAATCGAGTGCCTTAAAATTCATATTTTTTTTTTTTTTTGTTCAATTACATCAAGAGTTAACTTATTAAAAAAAATAATTATTAAATCTCACAAAATGGAAGAATTAAATAAAAATTTAAAATTAATTATAATTTTTTTTTTTTTTAATTTCAATAAATTTTAATAAAATAAAATTTAATATATTTAATCAATTAGAGAATATAAATTGTGAGATTTAGGCTAATTATTTCAATTTCTATTTCCCATATATGAAACTCGGAAACTACTTGACGAATTTTTATGGGTGGATGGGCTAAATTGAAACATTTGATGTCAAAATTTGGTCGGAAAACTTAGCTACCCCAACAAAAAAAATCAAATTTAAAAATGCATTTTCTAATTTTCTAAATATTAAATCTCACAGATTGAAAGAATAAATAATTAATTAGAATTAAAAATATTAATAATTACCTTTTATTAATTTAAATAAAATAAAATTTAATATATTTATTTAATTATAGAATTTAAATTGTGAGATTTAATTATTTCTATTACTCAATACCCATATGAAACTCTGAAACTACTTGACGAATTTTTATGGGTATTTTTTTAGAGTATTTAACGGAGGCATTTTCGTTTTAAGAGTGCACATTCGTGTTCAGGGTACCCAACTTTCTTATAATCAAGTGTCGAATTCACTTCAATAAAGATTAATATCCAAGTAGAAATAAAAATAATCAATTCCGGGTCTTTGTTTGACCGAAACTCTCAGCTACTTAAAAATTCCGAAAAAATAATTAATATATTACACTGCATGTACTTTCAAATTTTGAATGTTGTTCCTTAATTTAGCAATTTCTTCTCTATAACTTCACTTTAACGTCATAATAATAAAAAAAATAAGCATCATTTCACAATTTTTTGTTCTTAGAGAGGACAGACACTAATAGAGATAATAGAAAAGAAAAAATCTTTTAAAAACATCAGCGGTTTAAAGGATTTGAAAAATGAGTGAGATCGATCAAGAGAGAGAGAGAGAACAATGGAGGCAATAAATTAAGAGAGAGAGAGTAGAAAGGAAGGAAGGAAGGAAGAAACCCTTGAGAGCAGCGAGAGACCCTTCGTTTTAGTTAACGTCATTTTGAGTGAAATTCTATTTACCGATATCATCATCATCATCATCATCTACTGAGAGATAGATAGATATATAATAGCTTCATTTACGTAATAATAATAATAATAATAATAAAGGAGAGAAACTGAATTTGCCAATACCAACTCTCAAGAGTTAATTAAAAAAATAATAATAATTTGGTCAATTACATCAAGAGTTAACTCGTTTGAAAAAAAAAATAAAATTAAATCTCACAAATAATAATTAATTATCTTTTTTAAATTTCAATAGCATCCATTTGTTTCTGATTATAATCCATTCCACTGTTTCGACTTTAGAGTATAATTATATTATTAGAAATATTAAATATTAAGTAATTAAAACATCGTTAAATAATCTGCAAAAAAAAAAAAAAAAAAAAAATTCGTCAAGTAGTTTCCGAGTTTCATATATGGGAAATAGAAAATGAAATAATTAAATCTAACAATTTATATTCAATAATTAATTAAATATATCAAATTTTATTTAATTAATTATTGAATATAAATTGTGAGATTTAATTATTTCATTTTCTATTTCCCATATATGAAACTCGGAAACTACTTGACGAATTTTTATGGGTGTTTTTTTTTTTTTTTTAATTTTTTTTTTGTAGATTTATTAATAAAATTTTATTTACTTATTGGAATAGATGACCAGACTGTAGTTTATTGGTTTCGGGTTGATAAACATCATCAGGCCTGTAATATTTAGAAAAATACACTTACCCTAAATTATATGTATGGACTAAATAATATTGGTAGAAAATAAGAGTATATTAAAAAAAAAAAAAATGATGATGATCCTAACCGGGAATGAAACGTCAGGGTGAGACAGATTAATAAAAAGAAAAAGATTCTCTTTTTATTTTCTAAACATATTACTAAATCTTATGTTAGGCTGGACAGTATCTTCATTATTGTCTAGTATGAAGCTCGCGATTGCCGACCGAAATGTTCTGAGAAAGGTCGCGATTGGCGACCGAAACGTTGAAAAAAATTTCCTTGCCTACAAAGTCTTCCATTTTCTTTTATCAAGTATTTAATGAAAGATAATTCCGAAAGTAATCAATGAATATTTTCTTTTGCCTTCTCTGACGTCACTCATCTAAACTTTTTATAGATTTTTAATAATACTATTTATTTAAAAAATCAAATTTTTTTTTTTAGAGAGAGATAACCATCTCTATCTTCTCGTCTGCGTGATTTGAATACGTTATTTGATTTTTCTTTTTTTCTTTTTTCAACTTCCTATTTGAATATTAATAGATATTAATAAATGATAATAAAATGGGGGACAAAATTCAATTTTAGGACAGAGCGAGGGGGGGGAGATGCTATGATATTATCTCATTATTATAAAGCTTATTATAAATAGAATAGAATAAATTGCCAAGATTTATTTATATGTCAGAGAATTCCTTTAAATAAAAAATCTGGTGTGACAAAACACAGAACAGAACATAAATCTCCAATCTATTTTAAATATATAATCTGCTGTAACAAGCACAGAACAGAAAATAAAACTCCAAACATTTTTTTAAATAAAATTCTGGTGTGACAAGCACAGAACACAACATAAATCTCCAAACTTTTTTTTAAAAAATCTGGTGTGACAAGCACAGAACAGAACATAAATCTCCAAACTTCTTTTTAATAAAATCCTGGTGTGACAAGCACAGAACAGAACATAAATCTCCAAACTTCTTTTTAAAATAAAATTCTAGTGTGACAAGCACAGAACACAACATAGATCTCCATTCTATTTTAAATAAAAAAATCTGGTGTGACAAGCACAGACAGAACATAAATCTCTAAACTTTTTTTTAATAAAATTTTCAACCTTTTTATTTAAATAAAAAATCTGGTGGCCCAAGCACAGAACACGGCATAGATCTCCAATTTATTTAAAAAAAAAAAAAAACCTTTAAATAAAATATAGTACAGTGATAAGCACAGAACTTATTCCAACTTTTTTTTTTTTAAATAGACAATATGGTTTTAAAAGCTCAAAACTCAACTTTCTATTACCGAAGGGTATCTTGTCAATTTTATTTTTATGTCTACCTACCCCCACTGCATAGAACAATTAAATATTATGTAGATTTTCTTTCTTTAGGGTTGCCTTGAGGGTTGATTTTGCAAATCTCTCTATCTTTTTGTACTTTAAAATACAAATTAAGAGTTATTTGTGTTGTTTGTCCCCCCGTTTTCTTTTTTAACACGCGCTATTAAACAATCCCACAAAACGACAACTTAAGAAAGAAAAAAAAAAAAAAAAAAAATGATGTCAATTTTAATTTAATCCCATGGAATTTATTTAGCGCCCGCGCGCCTGTCTAAGCAATTCCCCCCTCCCCCCCTTCCCTCTCTCGCGTGTTTGGGGATTCCCTAGGGATTTGCACTGAAAAATGTCTTTTCTTTATTCTCCTTCTTTTCTTTAGAATTTTGCATCTCATTCAAAAAAAAAAGAGAATTTACGTCTCTCTTGTTTTGTTTCCATTTCTTTCTTTTTTGTTGTTGTTGTTGTTGTTGTGAGATACCTGAGGATGTCGGGAGGCATTAACAAAAATAAAAATAAATAAATAAATAAAAAGACGAGACAACATCAAAATCAATAAAAATAATTCTCTTGGGTAATTTCACAAATTTGTACAGTATGTACAGTCAATAAACAAAAAAAAAAGAAGCTTTTAAAATGTTTGGTATCTAATTTTAATTTCCGCCAATCAAAACGTTGCATTTGTGTTGAACTACTGTGGGATGGAGAAGATTTTTAAAGTGAAACTTTTATTTGATGGCCTCAAATTCTTTTGCTCTTCTATCAGCATATCGCGTTACAAGCCATGACGTCACAAGCTGTGACGACAAAAATAGCAAAGTTGAAATTTAATATATATGACGAATTATAAAAAAATAATTGTGAGATTTAATTATTCAATTTTTAAATTGATAAAATATAATTTTTAAAATAAATTTAAAATGATTCAATTACTAAATAAATATTGTTCTACTAAGTCTTTAACATTGCCTTTATTGATTATATATTACAAAACATTATGTGGTTTTGTTAAATCACGATGCAAGTTAAACTTTTTT
>JAKCPI010017034.1:0-22565 GCA_023213315.1 Euborellia annulipes
GTTACCTGGGATCCGAACCCGCGACCCTTTGGTAGCGTAGTGTTAAGGCGCTAGCAACTACACCAAGGCCCGAGGGTTGTAGTTTATCGCTCTACCTGACGCCTTATTTAGCAGATATTCCTATGCACATGACATGCAATCATCTTAAGATAGTAAAGTAAGAAAATATCAGCTAAATAAATGAAATAAACATGGAGCGATAAATTGCTTGTTCATTATTCTCCAACCAAGGGCGGATCCAGAGGTGTGTCTCGGGGGGGGGGTAATCTGGTGTGACTCGTCCCAAAGCACATTATTTTTTCATAATTTCGGTAATTTAAAGGCACATTCTTGTACTTGATTGGCAGAATAAAAATACAAATCAAATTTTTAAGTATTAATTTTTAAAAATTTACATTAAAAATAAATTTTTTTGCGAAAAAAAGGTATTTTTTCAAGTCTCGGGGGGGGGGGGGATTACTTTTCAATCTATTAATTCTGTGTATATATATAACCGTCCAGAAATTATATAGGTATTGTAAGAACACAAAGTAATTCCAAAAAATTTAATCCCCCCCCCCCCCCCCGGCTTCCGTGGCCGAGAGGCATAGGTGTTGACAGATGTCAAAATTTTGAGTCTGGGCGCGAGTCAGGATGCCAGGCAATCCGATGAATATTTATATAAATCAGTTTTCTTACTCTTTATCGAAAATAAAATTACATCGAAATATTTTAATATCTAGTAATTGAAAGGAAATGAAACGCTGATAATACCTTAACACTTGTACTTCGTGGCATTTGTTGATTGACTTTCTCTAAAATATTAATAAGCTCGGGTTCATCCATTTTTCCCATTATTTGGCCTGAACTCGCCATTTGTAGAAGAATTCCTTCAACCATCGATCCTTTTTCGGGTTTTGCGACCATTAGAGTATTCACTAGAAAATATTTTACAAAATTGTTAGAATACTGTATATTAGAAAAAAATTCATTTTAAAGAGATTATCTATTTCGGAAATTGATTCTTGACTTGTAAATAGGAAAAAAAACTTGATATAAACATTAATTCAAAAAAGAGAAAAATTTCAATCTATGCAAATATTCCACTCAACTTGACGTCAGTCATAATGTAAACTTGAAGAGCCCAAAAATCCCTAAACCTCCAATCATGCCATCCGATAGTAAATTGGACGTGAGCCTCTTTCTTCTCTAAAGAATTTTTATATTGTCATAGGACGCAGGTCCTCTACAAGATCATATTGTGGAAATTTGGGTCATTAATTCTCTACGGAAGTTTATATAGATGCTAGAAATGAAATTAATATGAATTTGAAATGTTTAAAACAATGAAATGATTGTCTTCTGCTGAAATATAAATTCTATTGCTTTATTTATTTAAAGTAATAGAATTTATATTTCAGCAGAAGACAATCATTTCATTGTTTTAAACATTTCAAATTAAGAAAATCCTGCTAATTTCGGCAAATATAACCTTTCAAAATGAAATTAATAAATAACATGTTTCATTAATAAATAAATTAGATTTTATGCTTAAATGTGATTTGTAACGATTACAACGATTGACTAATAATTTTGCGGCTAATTCTGTCTAATTCTTTAGACACAAATAGCAATCTAGACTCGCATTCTAAAGAGGTCTTAATCCATGTGATTTTTAATTGATTATTCTTAAACAATTCAAATAAATCACATTTAGAAAATGGAATTTTTCATTAATAATAATACTGTAATTCGATAAATATGATTATATGTTAACCAATGTAGGCTTTTCATGCTGGTCAAGTCAGATCAAGGGATATTTGCATTTGTATTGTCAAAAAATAATAAAATTAACTTAAAATGATGATTCAACAAAAATAATGTTAAAAGAATTGGGTCAAATGACTGTAAATAAAATGCAAATAGATATGCAATATTACATCGAGTTCTGGCCGATTGTGTTAGGATTTGTGATAGAATTGAATTTTTCATGTCATTTCGTCGTTGTCGTTGCTCTTCAATGTCTTTTTGATTCGCTTCTGGATTTCCCTGTTTTTTCAAATAAATTGAGGTTAGGAAATTATATATATTTCAACAAGATTAAATTATTTGAATTCACCTTATATTGTGCTTGTAACTGAGCCATTCGTCTTGCTCTTATCTCTTCTAAATCGGTATCTTCCATTTTACTAAATTCTTTTTTTAACTTAAAATTTTATTAAATAAATGACAAATATTTAAGAAAAGTTTTGATCCACGACATGTGTGACACAGATCATACAATCAAGATGGGACAGCTCCAGGTTAAAAATTGTTTATAAGTTTAGCGCCATCTATATGCGTGTCGACCTATTATTTTGCGCGGGAGACCCGTGGCTCAGAGAGAAGACATTAGCTTCTCGTGCCTAAGGTCCCGCGTTCGCTTCCCGTCTCAAGCGAGAAAAATTTATTTTATTTGAATTGGCTACTAATCATTTGAACTTAATAGGGAAGGGGTCTAAATGGCCTTAGATGCCGAAAAAGACCTTAAATAAAAAAAAAAAAAAAAAAAAAAAAAAACTGCTCACGAAAAATTTAATTTGTTTCAAATACTGGTGTGATAGTTGCACAGGAAAAATCTCGTCCAATCCGTATTGAATTTTTGATATTTATTCAATATTTTCTGTATATATAAGATTTAAACTTTCGACCGTTGGTTCTCGTTGAAACATTTTGTAAATTAAAATTAAATATACAAATTAAACACTAGGTTATTTGTTTCAAAAGTGATCACTTCTGATGATGACAAGAAATTGTCGAAATACGTATCAAGTATTAATTTTTAATTAATAGAACCTTTGAAACAAATAACCTAGTGTTTAATTTGTATATTTAATTTTAATTTTCTGTATATTAATCAAGGGCGGATCCAGAGGTGTTTCTCGGGGGAAAGGGGATAATCTGGTGTGACTGGTCGCACAGCAGGCAATTTTTTCTTTATTTCAGTAATTTAAAGGCGCATTCTGTACTTGTTTGCCAGAATATAAATACAAATCAAACTTTTAAGTATTAGTTTTTAAAATTTTTCATTAAAAATAAATTTATTTTCGAAAAAAAAGTATTTTTTTCAAATCTCGGGGGGGGGTAATTACCGCCTTTACTCCCCCCTGTATCCGCCCTTGATATTAATATATATGTTTATCGGTATGATAAAATAAAAAAAAAGATTAAAACAATTATTTGAAAATGAACAGTAAATGAAAAAAAAGAGAAATTAGTGTTAAAAAGATTTATTGAAAATTGTAAAAAAATTATAATTAAATTTAATTATAAGAACAACAAATTAAGAACTTACTTCTTTCTTTCCCATTTTTTAAACACTTAGGGCATATTAAAGGGCAATAATTGCGTGTGATTAATTGAGTAGGGCACGTTACAATTTTATTTAATTCAAATTTATAATGTTTTTTTTTATTTGTTATTAAACTCATGAAACAATGTTATTTTGTTGGCGAATGGAACGAACTCTACAGGATAAATTTTTAACTAGTCTAGTATTGCCATCTAGCCACATATCAGACAACTAAAAACTTATAAACATTCTTCCCATAGAGCTGTCCCCCCCATGATGTGTGAGAAAGAAGCGCTCAGTGCTGCGCTCTAGGCGGCCAATAAGTGAATCTGATTTGAAAGTTGGCTCTGGCTCTGCCCTTTGGAGTGGCTCTGAATTCTTTGTACACAAACAAGGGGGGGGGTAAAAGGGGGTAATTACCCCACCCGAGATTTGAGAAAAATATTTTCCTTGGTAATTAAATGTTATATTTAATATAAAATTTTAAAAATTAATACTTAAAAATTTGATATACGGTATATTCTTATTTTCTCTTATCTATATATCAGGGCCGGAACTAGGGGATTTTTTAGGGGGGCAAAATTTAATTTTCCGCCCCCTCCTTAAAATTTTCTATGCAAAACTCATATCATTTTACCTTTTTTTTAGTAAATCTTTCTTTAATTGCCGCCCCCTGATATCTGCCGCCCGGGGCACACGCACCCACTGCCCCCCCCCCCCCCCCCCCCCCTAGATCCGGCCCTGCTATATATATATGTAATATCTAAATATCTTTCGAGATCTATATATTTGAATAAGATAATAGTATTCAAAATACCTCGATTCGGACTTAACTAGTCATAGATATATTTAACAAGACTGTGAGTGTTTTTATTGATGAGGCCAAACATCCCATGACTCCCGGGAATCGAATCCAGGATCTCCGCCTTTCCGGGGCATAAGCTATCCAGCACGCCTATGCCCCGGAAAGGCGGAGATCCTGGGTTCGATTCCCGGGGGCCATGGGATGTTTGGCCTTATCAATAAAAAACACTCACAGTCTTGTTAAATATATGTAATATTTGGATTGTGTCAAAAATTTCGATTTCAAGAATGTTGATGAAAATACTCGTTTGGAGGTTCCCAAAAAAGTGGGTTCCTCCAAATGGTCAGTAGGATTGTGTTCAAATCTATTTCGACACAAAAAATATGGTAGGCAAATATAGAATCCAACTCTAAATTACCGAAAGTAAAAGAAAGTTGTGTGCTGTGCGACCAGTAACACCAGATTACCCCCCCCCCCCCCCCCCGGAAAAACTCTTCTGGATTCTTGTTTCTTCTAGACTTGATTCCCGCCCTAAAAAAAAAAAATCGCATTAGTCTTGGTAATCACTTAAGACCTAAAAGAATTTCAAGTTAGAGAGCTACAATCATATTTACCTTTGATTTTTTACAAAAAATTGAACATTTTTTCTCTCTTCTTCACATATAGGTATTACACTAAACACAAAAAAGTTATTTTCTTTTACTACAAAAAAATGTATGTAGTAAAGTGAAATAACAAAGAAAGTAAAAACAGCAAGGTTTTAAATGTTTTATATTAACTTCACCTTGCTCAAAAAATAAATTAAAAAAAAATATATTTTTCATAAACCGGAAGTCTGAAGAAATTGTATCAGTGAGAGTGAACGTGATGATTTTTTGGATTACGAGCAAGCGAGTGAGGGGCTAACCAGTAAGAGATCCTACCTAATCTAACCAAAATTCGAACAAATATGAAGTGTGTTTGTAACCCCGTCCCCACCATCAGATCGGTGGAGCCCTCGGGTCTGTCCCTAGCCTCAAAAGGATTGCAATTTGATCCCTCCAGGCTATTCCTGGAGAAACTGCAACCCTTCCCTGACTCCAGTTACTCCATACCACATCAAGTCCACCTTCAAAGATACAAATACATATCAGACTCCCGAGTGCGTCATAAAAAGACGTCTTTTCGCAAACACACAACAAAGACACTTGAGAACCTGGGCTTTGATCTTTCGTTTCAATCAGATCTGACCGCATCTCCTTATGAATCTTTTATGGAGGAAATCAACGAGAAAGTCGTTCATTTTAGCTCTCTGTTTGGATCCTAAATAAAAAACAAATCAAGGGGTCCTGACAAACAGCAACGAACTAGCAAAAGATTAAAAAAGGTACACCTGAAGCTAATCACAACAACAACAAAAACAACGAGGAAATTCTCGTTGATTTCTCCACTAATAGATTCAGCGGGAGAAGCTGCAAGTTCTTAAATAATAAAAATCTCTTTCGTTGGCATGGTGCACCCTCTACACTGAAAAAGAAAACATCCTACAAAAAACGAACCTGAACCCTAAACCCCTTTAATATCCCTTGCACCATGCTAAAACTTACTGTAACTCTGTTCTGTTGCTCGTCGAAGATCTCGAATCTGTAAAAAAAGAAAATAGATATTAGAAAAAGGGAATTTTATATTTATGCATTGGTATGTATCAGGGGCGCCGGAACGAATTTGAATCAGGGGGGCAAAAAATTTTTTTTAGTTAGATTAAAATAATTTAATATGTTCAAATAGTATAAAACAAAAACAAATCTACTATAAAACTTTAAAAATTTTAAATAAAATCACAATTTTAATAAAATTAAAATTTTAAAAAATTTGCAAGTGATTTTATCAAAAATTTTTAGAAAAAATTAAAAAAAAAAATGAATTTCTTACTATTTTAATTTTTTTTAATTTAGAAGATTTTATTTTTCAAAAGTAAAAATATATAAATAAAAGCAACTTGTGGTTTTTTTCTTGGACAGAATTTGACAGGTAGTAGGTCGTTATTTTAATTATTAAAAAACACTAAATTTTTCAATAATTTATTTTTGGTTTACAGACGCGCTATCATGTTTCGGCCACCATGAGAGCCATCATCAGAACTGAAACAATACACACATATATATAATACAAGATAATTATACTTTGTCAAAATTCTTTTTTATGGCAATTTGAAAAAATACTCCGTTATAAATTTATAAATATAAATACGTCAATGGAAAGACACACTATTTTGTTTTTTTATAAAAATAAAATTGAAATTAATTTAACAGAAATTAATGTGTAATTCTAATATTTACCCAAAAGTTCATCCACATAACAAAAGGTCTTGAGGTGTAATGTATATGTTTTAACAATTATTTTTATATTATTTATGATTCAAATTAATTATTATCGAACTTAATTTCTGTACGTCAGGTGTGTTCTAAACTGACAGATATTAGCAACAAAAACAAATAGAATTGATAAAAAGACAGGCAACATACTTAATATAATTATCGACAACATCAAATTGAGATAGTATTATATGATGATATATAAAAATATATCATTTTTAAAAATAAATGAAATAAAAGAAGAAATTTTGCCCCCCTCTGCCCCCCCCCTGTAGGATGCCAGGGAGGGCAATGTACCCTTGCCCCCCCCCCAGTTCCGGCGCCTATGGTATGTATGTACAGGGGCTATCAGAGGAGGGATGACGAATTGCCTCTCTCAATTTGCCAGCTTTAGACAAAAATAGAGAGAAAGAAATTTAAATTTAAAGAACATGGTAAGTAGAAAAAATTTTCGCAAAGCTATTTTCTCTACTTTCTACTCGGGTCTATTTTCTCTGAAAGGCCCTGTGTGTTTTTGTTTTAATGTTAAAAAAAAATATTTACTTCTCTGCTGCTCTGGACGGAGCCCGATGCAACCCTTGCACTGGATCAGACTCGACATTGTTACACTAGCACTGGAGACATAAACACACACATCTGAAAAAAAAGAAAACATTTATTAGAATATCTCTTAATTACAATAGTCCAAGAGCTGGCGACAAAAATGGGCAAGAGTTTTCTGAAGGCCAATAATTTCAGAATAGGTTGCATTTTAGTAATGGAAAGACACTCTAGAGTCAGTACTTCCAGTACCGGGGCGTTTAGCGGGAATAAGCCGGTAAAGTTGCGGGAAAATGGTTTTTCGCAAATATCTCAAAAACTAAGAAGTTTCCGCAAAAATTCATCTATACAAAAATAATCGAAATTAAATTACAAACAAAAATGGTTTAGTACATAATCATGCTAAAGTGAACGGTTCGGGAGATATAGAGGGGTAAAATTTGTAATTAATATAAAAGGAGACACTGATAAGTGAGATAGAGAAATATTTGTATCTTGTTACCATGACAACCATGCACCCCTCTAAATCTCTCGAACCGTTAACTTTAGCGGTATTAAGTACTAGAGCATATTTGTTTGTAATTTAATTTCGATTATTTTTGTATAAATGAATTTTTGCGGAAAACCGCATAGTTTTCGAGATATTTGCGAAAAACCATTTTCCCGCAACTTTACCGGTTTATTTCCCTCAAAGGCCCCGGTACTAGAAGTCCTGACTCTAGATTATCTTTCCATCACTAAAATGCAACCTATTCTGAAAATATTGGCCTTCAGAAAACTCTTGCCCATTTTTGTCGCCAGCTCTCGGACTTCAAGAGTCACTTGCAAGGAGAAATTTGAAAGTAAAATCTGATTTTATAAGAGAGTGAGAATTAAATTATTTTCAACAAAAGATTAAAAATTAAATAAGATATAATCTAAAATGCAGTTTTATTTCAATTTAATATCACAACCCGGGCCCGACAATTACTTTGCTTTTAAGAAGATCCTGAATGTGACCGAAACGGCGGCGGCCTTGGCTTGTAATATTAAAAGGCTATATCTAGAAGCCCTAACACCTTTATAAAAATTTAAAACTCAGCAAAATTAGAATCCTTGTCGACATTTCATTCGATTTATTGTACATGAAAAAGGTTAATCGTCAATCACCAAAACGTCAACAAAGAAGAAAAATTAAAATCTTTTGTCTTTTTATAAGTACAATACTAATCTCATATTAAAATAAACAGTAAATTTCAAAGGAATCAAAAATTTTTTTATTTTTATTTTACTTTCTCTTACCTCTATATATGTTAATATATAGAGAGAGAAAGTATTGCGAGCATGTCAAAAATGTGATGTCGAGATTTTGATGGATATACACGATTTGAGTACCCCTGAATCCAAAAAACGAAAAGAGCTAGAAGGTTGAAATTTTCTATTTAAGTTGCCCCCGGGACGTGACACGAAGCTTTTGAACAAAATCGACCAAAAAGTACTTACTAGTACTTTCTTTACTGGTGGACTTTTTCAGTTTTTTTCGATTTTCTCTAAATAAATATTTTTCCCCGTTTATAAATTTTACATCAGCCCTCGGGGCTTGGTGTAGGGGTTAGAGTGCTAACCTCGTATACCAAAAGTCGCGGGTTCGGACCCCAGGCAGTCCGATGATTTTATTTAAGCCATTTGGATACCAAATAGATATATTTACAAATAACGAGTATCGTTTAAGGTCTTATATTGTCTAAGTTGCCGAAAAGACTGAGTGTATGTGTGTGTGTGTGTGTGAATATGAGTGTGAATGAGAAAAATCTAGTGTGACAAGCACAGAACACAAATTTCGATTACCGAAGGTAAGAGAAAGTTGTGTGCTGTGCGACAGTCCCACCAGATTTTTAGTATTTGCTGGCTGCCTACATCTACTTAATTAATTTATTTTTTTTTTTTATTTTTCTCATCTCTCAACAGAGATTATCTTCAATAATAGAGACGGAGGAGACAATGTTTGAGAATTTTCACGGCAAGTTGGGGATTTGAACCCGAGTTGAGTGGGATTCGTAATCCGCAGCTTATCCGATTAGCCAGGATTCTCCTCAATTTTAATTTAAAGAAAAACCTACATGGGATAGACTTGTATTTTCCAAAAAAAAAAAAAAAAAAAAATTGTGCCCCATGTAGATTTTGCTTTAAATAAATTTGGTTTTTATAAATGTCATATTTTTCCTGATTTATTTACAAAAGCGTAACTTTATATTTCATAGAATGAAATTTTTTTCATACTTTGACAAAAGTAGTTTCTACCCCTTTAGATAAAATATGGAAATATTGAAAGACATAGAAGAATCCGTATATTTAACTCTAAATTTGTAAAGATCAGCCCAAAAAAAAGAAAGTTTGCCGCATATTTGCCAATTTTACCAACTGTGCAGCGAGGAGCTGTGAATCTTCCATTTTATTGTAAGGGCTTCGGAACCGCTCACACCCCAACCGTTTTATCTTATATATTTTTTTTTAGTTGAGGGATTTTTAAGGAAGGGTGAGGTGGGTCTGTCCGCAGGAATATGTAGAAAATCAGTGGAAAAATTGTGAAAAAATCAAAAAAATCTATCATTTTTAATGATTTTTTTTCCATTTTAAGGGACAAAATCCTCCCCCACATCCCCCCCCCTTGGATCCAAATGTTAATGTTTTTTAACTTTTCACTTCTCCAGACCTTCTGAAGAAGTTTAGGCTAAAATATTCCTTTTCTTCCTTCCAAATTTGATTCATGGCCTTATAATTAACGAACAGGGGTGGAAATAAGTAGGGGGCTCTCCCCCGAAAACGGTACGTGGTGGGGGAAAACGGAGTTCATATTTTGATTCAGGAGGCCATTTTACTTAAAAATCTGAAGAAATTATCTCGGGGCCGGAAAAAAAAGTTTCATTTTGCCGCACAGTGTATCCAAAAAGATTCAGTAATTCACCCCAGTAAAATCTAAGTGGACTAATCATATCTTATTTTTCTAACTGATGAAAAAAGTTCCATCACAATTCGGCCAGGGATTCGATATCTGTTTAAGGGAGTTTCGAAATGTTGAAAAATTAATTCCGCCCCAGTAAAAAAGAAATTTTAGAATAGCATTAATATGTTTCTACCCAATAGCGTAACTAAGTGGGCGCTCGACCCCCCCACTCCACTCGGAGGGGGGGCCTCCGCCCCAGGCGCCCCTCGATCCCCTAAATCTCCGGCTTTTTTTTTGATATTTCATAATAAATTCATTTTATATCACAAATCCGGAGAAAAATTATAAAAAAAAACTAGATTCGAATACTAAAAAAAAGCGCCCCATTTGAGCTTCGCCCCCCCCCCCCCCCCACCCTCAAAGGCTAGTTACGCAGCTGTTTCTACCCCACTATGTTATTTCCTAAATATTGAATATAAATTTTTACTCAAACGGAATGCACTCATATTTAGTAAAAGAATTTAAAAAATCTGGTGTTGCTGGGCACAGCACACAACTTTCTATTGCCTTCGGTGATCGAAAGTTGTGTTCTGTGCTTGTCTCACCAGATTTTTTGTGTCGACATATGATTAGTTTCCAACAGTACGGTACATTCTAATTTTAAGATGTAGAGTATGGAAAATATTTATATTTTAATATGAGGATGTGGTATTTGGGCAGCCAAGGCGAAAAATAAATAAAATATTTTTTGTCTAGGCTGCCCAAATACCACATACTCATATCATAATATCCAGACATCAAGAAACAATTATTTATATTTTGTTACCAAGGCAACCATTTCTCCTATCTTTCCTATGAAGTACAAGAGTAAAGTGGTCTTCAGAAGATTTCAATGTAAAAATGAGAATATACATTTTAAAGAGAATCTAAAATATATTTGATTTTTGAATTTTAATCAAAATCGTTCGAGCGAATTTTGAAAAAATCGAAAAAAAAAAACTAAAAAAAGTGCATCAGTAAAGTACAGTAGAGTCCCGTTAATCCGAACTAATTGGGACCGAGGGTCGTTCGGATTATTGGGAAGTTCGGATTAACCGGAATTGTAAGCTTGAATTAGTTAATTTTGATAATAAAGTCGTATTTATAACGTTGTAAACCGTGAAACTTGTCGGTGATATTAAACTCTAAATAAATATTTCATAATAATATTAAAATAAAGTTAAATGTCTAATTTTCATTTATATTTCTCTTAAAAAAAAAAAAAAAATCGTACGAAAAAAGAGTTCGGATTAACCGGAAGTTCGGATTAGCGAGGTTCGGATTACCGGGACTCTACTGTACTAGTATTCTTTGGCTAATTTTGTTCAAAAGCTTCGTGTCACGTGCCAGGGAGATGCCTAACTTAAATATAAAATTTCGATTCAGGGCATCTCAAAACGTGTATATCCGTCAAAATCTCGACATCGAATTTTTTACATAAATCCAATACTTTCTCTCTAAATATATTAACATATAGAGAGGTAAGAGAAAGTAAAATTAAAAAAAAAAAAAAAAATTTGATTCCTTTAAATTTTCTGTTTATTATTAGAGGAAAGTACCCAAATACGGACCCCTGCCCTAATGTGGACCCCCATGGTTATTGTCTCTGTTTAGTGCTGAAACTTAGCGAAAGACAGTGTAAATACTAGTGCAAGATTCTACCACAAAGTAAAAGTGCCCTAACGTTACCTCCTCTAGTTGTTTACTTGACATTTAGTCATTACGTGTTTTGGCAAAATTAAAAGTTTTTGTGAGTGCTCAGTTTTTTTTAATTGGACGCGATAAGTGACAGGTAAGCCTTCCAACCCTTATATATTCTTAAATGGTAATGTTGAAGGAATCATTTGACCATGTAATTATTTCCAATGTGATGTTTTTTTTTATCAAATATGGCGTTTTGAAAATGCAGGAGTGAGGTGCCTAAAACGGACCCCCAACAGTTGCCTAAACTGGACCCCCTACATAATGTGTGATGTTTTATGTAAAACTTTTATGTAAACTTCTACCCCTTATAAAACCCAATGTTGAAGTATTTACCTTGACTTTTCAAATTTTCAACATTCCTTTTTTTCAATTTTCACATTTATTTTTATTTTATTTTTTTTCAATCACATTTTCAATTTTTACATTAAAAAATGTTAAAATAAAAAAAATATATTTTTTGTCAAACCGTTCTATAATTGTTTTTCAGATTTATTCCCTTTCCTAGTTCAGTAAATTAAGTTTTTGGTCATTTTACCCAGGGGTCCAGTTTAGGCAACCTTTTTGAAAATCACCAAAGTGTAAGTTTTAAAAAAAATTGTTACCCCTGCAATTTATACATATATATTTGCCATAAATAAATTACCAATAGTACATCACATAGTAAAGTAAATATTACATAGCTTTAAAACAGGTTTTTTCAATAATTTATATACTTTATACTATAAAAACAAAATGGGGGTCCGAATTTGGGTACTTTCCTCTATTATTTTTTTTTATTTAATTCCCCCTTTTCGGCTGCAGAGGCCATTAGGGTTTTAATTTTACATATTATTAAATTTTTATAATACCAATGGCTACCGGGGGACGTTCTACACGCTGATTTCAGGGGGTCACCAATCCCAGATTTCGCCGCGCTTGGCATTGCTTAACAGCAACGATTATGGTGACTGTTGCTCTACTCCGTTGCCAGGCCCCCCTCTGTTTATTTTAATATTGAGATTAGTATTGTACTTATAAAAAGACAAAAAGATTTTAATATATCTTTATCTAATATTTTTATCCATTATAGGGGGACGCAGGATTAATCCCCCTGTCATACCTCCCCTTAAGAAAATGTGATCCTTCACAGCGAAATTACTCTCGAAATAATTTGACTAAAAAATGATTTTTTATTTATTTTGAAATAATTTTATATTAATATTCAACCCTTAAACCCCCCTGTGTAAAAATATATTAATAAAATATGATTAACAAAAATACAGACCGTATAAAATGAATTTAAAGATAAATGACTTAAGGAAATAAAAAAATAAACTAATTTTTTTTCAATGACACGTACACACCCCCTTCCCCTTCCATCATCTTATTAACCCTTGGTGAAATATAAAATAATTTAATTTCATATTCAAAAGAATCGTTTTTTGCAGTCAAATTATTTTTTTTCCAATGATAAAATGTGTATTAATTACCTTTAATAAGACACTCGAGAGGGTGGGCTGGTGGCGGTGAGACCAGGGTGGGTTACACTATATTAATTATTCACTTTGATTCACTTTAAACACAATTAAAAAAAAGATTGCAGTTCGACGCCTGCCTGCTCGGCCGCGCGCTCGACTCAACTGAACGGGAGATTCGTCTCTCTCTTTGTTTTGGAATAAAACAGATAGAAATAACAATTCCCTTTTTATTAAAAATAAAAAAAAAATCTTTTACTCTTATCTAACTATATTTAGAGATGGAAACAAATGTCAACAAGTGATTTGGAATATTCCAAGGCCTTTCTTAAATAATCAACCCTTCCTCACTCCTAATCAACCCTTAAAATAATAAAATAATAATCAACGAATGTTTTCTATTTATTTGACTTCAATTTAGCTCAAATAAATTAAAAAATTTTTTTTTCAATTTTTCAACTAATATAAAAATAATATCAAAATACGTAAATAAAAAATAATTTTTTATTCAAATTATTTTGAGAGTAATTTCGCTGTGAAGGACAAGGGCGGATCCAGAGGTGTTTCTCGAGGGGGGGTAATCTGGTGTGACTCGTCGCACAGCACACTATTTTTTTTTTTAATTTCGGTAATTTAAAAGCGCATTCTGTACTTG
The DNA here is from genome assembly GCA_023213315.1 of Euborellia annulipes. Lineage (NCBI taxonomy): Eukaryota > Metazoa > Arthropoda > Insecta > Dermaptera > Anisolabididae > Euborellia > Euborellia annulipes. The sequence goes on from JAKCPI010017034.1 coordinate 13,785, forward strand.
TTTGCCAGAATATAAATACACATCAAATTTTGAAGTATTAATTTTAAAAATTTTACATTAAAAATAAATTTTTTTGCGAAAAAAAGGTATTTTTTTCAAATCTTGGGGGGGGGGTAATTACCCCCTTTACCCCCCCCCCTCCCTTGTATCCGCCCTTGGTGAAGGATCACATTTTCTTAAGTGGAGGGGGGAAGGTATGAAGGCATTAACCAGGGGGGTTAATCCCTCATCCCTTATAATGCATAAAGATATTAAAAACATATAACCAAGTATTTATTAATTTAAATAAGCGGAAAATGTAGGTACCGCCGGGAGTTGGACCACAACATGTTGAGCGTAAATCGACAAGATCCGTGGTGCAACCCCCGGCGGTACCTACATTTTCCGCTTATTTAAATTAATAAATACTTGGTTATATGTTTTTCATAATTACCTCATGGACCAACACATGATATATATAATTCTTTATAAAGATATTAATGTTTTTTACTTTCTCTTACCTCTATATATGTTAATCAATATATTGAGATAGAAAGTGTCTGTGAACAAAATGTCTCAAGAACGAAAAGAGCTAGGAGGTTGAAATTTTATATTTAAGTTAGGCACCCCCTGGCACGTGACACGAAGCTTATAAACAAAATCGGCCAAAGAATACTAGTACTTTACTGATGCACTTTTTCAGTTTTTTTCGATTTTCTCAAAATTTGCTCTAACAAATTTTTTTTTAAATTAAAAAAATCAATTATTTTTTAGATTCTCTATAAAACGTATATTCCCATTTTCCTCTCAAAATCGTTTGAAGACAACTTAACTCTTGTACTTCCTAGTAAAGATAGGAGAAATAGTTGCCATGGTAACAAAATATAAATATTTTCCCATACTTAAAAATTTTACACCTTGAATTCTAATATATCGGTGGAAACTAAATATATGTCGATACAAAAAAAATTTGGTGTGACTGTAGCACAGAACACAACTTTCAATTGCGGACGGAAAGTCACAGTCACACCAGATTTTTTTTCTTAGCATTGCTTAAATATTTGCTGGAAGATGGATTTGAACCTGAGTAAGTTCGAACAGAGCAAAGCTTAATCTATAAATATTAAAATAGATTTTATTTATTCCACAGTCGTTTTCAAAATTTACGCCCAAATTCATAAATATTTAAAAAGTGTCCATTGAGACAAGAGAAGGAGCCTCTCCTATCTTCTTCACCTTGACTGAGCAAATACTAGACCAAATTACGAAAATAACTCATTTATTATTTTCCATATATAATATTTAATAAACAAAAATTAATGAGAAAATCAATTTAAGGCCGAATGTTGTTCGAAGATCTTTGCGCTTATGAAAGGATACGTTATCCGGCACCTTAATCAGAGTAGAATGCGGGTTCAGTTTCCGGGAGTTCCTTATTTTTAGAGTTTAAGGTATAAGCCTTTAACTTAAGAGTTTAAGGTAAATTACTATTTTTAATTTAAAGTTTATTTTTAAGTAGTGGACCGGGAATAAAACGTAATTATTGTATTACTAGTCGCGCCGTCTGCCTGCGGTGTACTCTTGCCTTGAGCGGCGATTTAATTATTTTTCATAAGGAGAAAAGTTGAACAAAGAGCGTGACAGACAAACGGATATTCGAGTAATTATATACAGTATATAGATTATTAGAGTTCTAATCTAATCGCAAAATAGTATTTAAAATCCCATAATCCCATTAATGAAGAAATAGTCCACAACTTCATTAACACTTATTTATTATTTATCGCTCGGTAGAATTTAGCCTATATTTTCTACATGTACTGTACCATAGTCACTTGAGCAGGGGCGCCGGAACGAATTTGAATCAGGGGGGGGGGGGGCAAAAATTTTTTTTATAAAATTAAAATAATTTAATATGTTCAAATAGTATAAAACAAAAACAAATCTACTATAAAACTTTAAAAATTTTAAATAAAATCACAATTTTAATAAAATTAAAATTTTAAAAAATTTGCTAGTGATTTTATCAAAAATTTTTGGAAAAAATTTGGAAAAAAGTGAATTTCTTACTCTTCTAATTTTTTTACTTTCTCTTACCTATGTTACTTACTTAGTTACTTAGGCGACCCGTTCTTCAGTGCGGCGGTTTGATGCACGCGGGTCCCAACTTCGTTGCCAAGCGTCTCTATCCCTTGTTAATGTGGTCCAATGTTGGATTATTTTTAAGCCGTTAGGATGTCGCTTCGTGTTTCTATGGTCAATGGAATCCGCCCAGCGGATTGGAGGTCTTCCTACAGGTCTTACTTGGTATCGGGGGGTCCACTCCTGTAAGGATGTGCTCCACCTCTCGTCATTTCTTCTCATGAGATGGCCCGCCCATTTATGTTTTGACTCATCGGCGAAATCCAGCATATCCTTCACTCCGGACATTTTTCTTATGTTAGAGTTGTGAAGGTTATGTAGGCGTTGAGTCCGAAGTGTTATGCCCACAAGTCTCCTCTCAAGTGCCGCCTGGATGGTTTTAATTTTGTTCTCATGAGCCTTCGTTAGCGCCCATGTCTCACAGCCGTAGGTGAGTGCAGGCAGCACTGTTGAATTGAAGAGATCGGTTTTAAGCTTGGGATCGTTGGTTGCCTCAACGACAGTGTGGATAGGCCCGAAGGCGGCCCAGCCAGCTTTTCGTCTTCTTTGGAGTTCCGGCATTAGATCATTTGACATTGTCATTAGCCTGCCAAGGTAGGTGAATTCCTGAACGTCTTCAAGCGGGTGGTCATCTAGTACGATCGGGTCGTTCAATGCAAAATTATTTCGCATGACCTTCGTTTTGTCGATGTTGAGGATGAGACCAGCTTTCTTTCCCTCTGAGTTCAATGAGTTCACCATTGACATGGCCTCTTCCGGGGTAGCGGTGACTAGGACAACATCGTCGGCGAACCTTAGATGGTTTAGCTTCCGGCCATTGACTATTAAGCCCTGGGTCCAGTCGCAACGCCTGATTACATGCTCCAGGCATGCCGAAAACAGAGCTGGCGATATAGGATCTCCCTGACGGACCCCCTTCGCAACCTGAACATCTATTTCGCGATGGTAAGGTTTGAATGTTGTGGAGCAGCCAGTATAACACTCGGTAAGAAGTTCTATATAATCTTTGTGGACGCCCTGTTCTTTTAAAGCTCTCCAGATGAAGCTGTGTTCCACCGAGTCGAAGGCCTTTTTATAATCTACGAAGGTCAGGATGAGAGGCATCTTGTATTCTCGAGATATCTCGATGAGTCTTGAGCACGAGCTGATATGGTCCAGAGTGCTGAAACCTCGTCGAAAACCCGCTTGCTCGATTGGTTGGCTTTCCTCCAGAGTATTCCTGATACGGGCATGCAGGCAGCTGGTGAATGCCTTGTAGATTACTGGGAGAAGTGTAATTGGCCTGTAATTGGCCAAGTCTTCCCTATCTCCCTTTTTGTATAGAATGACTGCTGAGGATGTTTTCCAAGACTTGGGTGTTACTTTTTCTTTGAGATATCTGTTGAAACGATTTTTTAGTGCAATGTAGATTGGAGCTCCGCATGCCTTTAAAATTTCTGCTGTTATACCATCCTTTCCAGGTGCTTTTCCATTTTGCAGTTTTTCGATTGCGTTCCGGACCTCAGAGACCAGGAATTCTGGCTCCGATGTAGGAGTGGCCTCATTTGGTGCACATGGAAATGACGATTTATAGAGGTCGGTATAAAAGGTTTTGATGGTATCCTCAATCTCAGCTCTTGCTGTGGTCTTAGAGCCGTTTCTTTTCTTTAGACATGGAATCATATGCTTGTACTCCGCAATTGATCTACTTGTTTTCTTTATGCTGTGGCGTGCTTCAGCCGCCTCTAGCAGCTTTCTTCTTCTGAAAGCCTCGTGATCCTGCTTTACCTTCTGTCTACATAGTTTGTTCAGAGCGGCCATCTCTATTAGATTTTCAGGAGATCTTTCGATTTTCCTTCGTTTCTCTAGGAGTGCTCTTGTATCCGCCGAGATCCTTTGAGATGAATGGTTTGGCGCTATGATTTGTGCTTCTGTCTTGATGTTTTTTATTGTTTGGACAAGATTCTCGTAATCGGAGTCGATATCTTTGAGCTCAAGGAATTCCTGTTCTTTAGCTAGTAGAGTAGCTTTTTTGGCGTCCAGTATAGTTGGCCTTGGTTTGCGCGCTTTTCTTATGTCCAACCTATGTATATATGTAATATATATATAGAGAGAAAGTATTGGATTTTTTAATTTAGAAGATTTTATTTTTCAAAAGTAAAAATAAATCATTTTTAAAAATAAATGAAATAAAAGAAGACATATTGCCCCCCTCTGCCCCCCCTATAGGATGCCAGAGGGGGCAATGTACCCTTCCCCCCTCCCAGTTCCGGTGCCTATGCACTTGAGCATTTTAGTATGAAGCAAGGAGAGAGATTTCAAAGTCATAGAATAAAGAATTGCTTTTCATGAATTAATTCGTCCAACTTAGGTGTTTAGTTTTCAATTTATTGGATAATGCTACTGAATAGTATTGTAAAAATTGATTTTTAATCAATGACGATAGAAAAGAAAAATTTGCATTTGAATAAAAATAAAAATTTTTAATATAATGAAAGTCTTGAAGATTGTCTTATATAATATATGTATTTGATTGAAATATGACTTTAGTAACACTTTTATTCATAACTCCGTTAATATTAAAAGAGTTGAGGAATTAGTAAGGGCAAGTACAAAAACAAAGCCTTTGAATAAATACCGATAGAGACGTTTCGGACAAAAAAAGGTTCCTTCTGTTCGTGAATGAAGAATTAAAAAGAAAGCAAAGTGCTATTTAATATGCATTTTAAACATATAGTTATTGTATGCAAGGCTGGTACAGGAGGAGGGCCGCTGAGACCCTGTCCGAGTACTAGTACTTTACTGATTCACTTTTTCAGTTTTTTTCGATTTTCTCAAAATTCGCTCCAACGATTTTGATTAAAATTAAAAAATCAATTATTTTATAGATACGGTAATCTTTGAAATGTATATTCTTATTTTGCCATTGAAATCTTCTGAAGACCACTTTACTCTTGTACTTCCTAGGAAAGATAGTAAAAATGGTTGCTATGGTAACAAAATATAAATATTTTCCCATACTTATAAATTTTACATCTTGAATTCAATTGTACCTTACTGTCGGAAACTAAACTAAATATATCTCGACACGAAAAATCTGATGTGACAAGCACAGAACACAACTTTCGACTACCGAAGGTAAGAGAAAGTTGTGTGCTGTGCGATAGTCATACCAGATTTTTTTAATTAGGAAATGAGAGTTGCAACTCTAAGGATTCGAGAGAGAATCCGGACCACGGAAATGATCTCCTCTCCCCCCCTCTGTATGCCGCCCTAATTAGGGGTATCTAATGTTTGTTTTCCCTTTCGGCTGCCGAGGCCATTTAGGGTTTGATTGCAACCGGGGGACGTTCCACTCGCTGGTCCCTTATCCGAGGCTCCCCCGTGCATCACTTAACCGTAACAATCTCGGCGACTGCGGGTGTTCAATGTTAAAAAAAAAATAAATGCTATTTTTTTAATTTGTTAGACCTTGTGAGGCACCTCTAAAGCCTATTTTAGGTATTAAGCTCCCCTTGAGCCTTCCATAACCTAAAAAGCGAAATATGGCATTTTACCTATTATTCAGCTATTTATTGTATATATAGAATATATATTTTTTTGATATAAATATATCTTATTGTTATTATCTATGCAATGAAAGCACAAATAGAGGATCTTAAGACCTGATTTCAAATTCAATTGTAAGATGTGAGACGAGCTTAAGATCTAAAATGTGTTGGTGCAAACAGGCATTAATCACTTCCAACTGACAAGTGAGTTGAATCTTTTTTTGCATATAATAAAAGGATTAAACCAGAGACTGGTGTCCTCCCGCAGGAACAAGAATGACGCCCCCTCCTGGAGGGGCATATTTAGAAATTTTTTCTAGGGGGGGGGAGCAGAAACGAATTTTTATTTTTTTTGCGGTACCAAATTTTTACCTTTTTTTTTAGAAAAACGAAATTTTTTCTGCCGTACGAAAATTTTTTTTTCTCGGCCACTTAAGAAAAATTAAAAAAAAATTTTTTGTGGAACCTTATTTCCGTGACGTGGAAAAATTTTTTCCCTCTTATGAAAATCATTTTACCTTTTTTTTTTTAAGAACACGAAATTTTTCCTGAAAAAAATTTGTTTCCCCCCCCCCCGTTTAATCATTAACCGAATGCTGTCTTTAAAAAAAAAAATCAAAATAAGGGGCTTATAACTATTGAAATTGAATTTTCAGTTTATCTTGAAAACTACCTGGTATTATTTTACACAAAACTAGGAATTAGCATCTCGAAATTAACATAAAATCATTGGAATTGACCAAAAAATCAGTGTATTTAAATATCCTTGAAATTTTGAATGTTAGCCTGTATAAAATTCGCACATTCTTAAATGTCATCTTTTTTTTATATAAAAATAAATTTAATCTCAAAGTTAAGCAATCTCTCTCTCTCTCTCTCTCTCTCTCTCAAGCTCCATTTTAAATTAGCTTATTATTGAGTGTGAATGGAAAAGCGAAGCGTGTAACGAATTCCTTTTATTACTCGCCTCCACTCATATTCGGAATTTAAAGAATACAAACAGAATCTATAACAAGTGTCGCAATAGATTCCAGGGTAGGAGAGAATATTTAATCCAAGACAATCGGTCCTGGCCTTGGCCAGGATTACTTTGCGGCCACCTAGAAAAGTAATTTTCCATTTTTTTTTTTATTTACACTAATTTTTATTCTTTTTTTATATGTTGGTTCTCTTTCTCTCTTTGGATGTGTGTGCGTGTTGTGTTTACATCGGCTGGTGAAAATGGAACAGTCATCAATCGATAGAGGCCCCAGCGCCCCCAACTACGACGACGACGACGACGTCCAGCCCTTTGGCTCTCAGTGCGCCTGCGAGCCCCGGAGGAACTCCACATGCAAGGTAGGCCTCACGAGAATTAATTATTTCATTTAGAATGACAATTTGCATGCACGACGAACGAACGAACGAACCCTAGCCCTTTTTTTAACCTTCATCGATTTTTCTCGGTTGGGGTCAGATGTTATACTGTCTAAAGTTCCTTAATAAATAAATAACAGTTTAATTGTATTATTCCTATCTTATTCTGGTTCTTCGGATTCAGAAAGAGCATTTCTTTTTAAATCTGAAGTGACACAATTTGTATCTGAAGAGTGTCCGAAGAAGACCTCAGAATAAAAGTAGATTAATGTCAGACCTGACTCGTGGTTACCCTGAGGCGAGTTTCCTGAAGGAATAGTTATTACATATTAAAAGAAAAATCTCCAAAGAAGAATGCAGCTAAATTTATTTCATTTGTTTTTAATAAAAATTCCTAATCACTTGCTGACGTTCCTAAGTGTCGTCCTGCTCCTATGTACTAGGCTCTATTTCCTGTCATTATATGAAATTATTTTGAGATTATATTCAACTATTTTATATCATAATATTAATTTATTCTAACTTTGCTACTATAATAGTTTGAATATATTGTTTAAAAACAAAGACAAAATCACAGGTATGATTAATTAATATAATAGGGTCTTTTCAAATGATTTGTAAAACAAAACATCTTATGTTTCTATTATTTTCCATGTATGTAGCTCCGATGATGGTACAAACCCGAACCGAAACGTCAGCAAGTGTTTAGGAATTTTTATTAAAATCAAATGAAATAAATTTGGCTGCATTCTTCTTTGGAAATTATTCCTTTTACCTTGAACACAATACTTCAGCTATAATCAAATATTCAATTAATACAGAAGAAAAATCCGAAAATGTTTCCTCCCAGATGTTTTCTTCTAGCTTTCTCGTGGTCCATAATTCCTCCACTAGTTGTCAAAACCACGTAACCGAATTGACGGGATGGAAGCAGATTATTGCTGGCCCATTTTTGTATATCATTAATTTGGGATCATTCAAATCTTGGTGAAATGACTCCACACTTGATCAGCCTGCACGACAATCTTGTCTGTTCTATGATCATGGACAATTTCAAATTCTCCATTCTTCATTATTACTGTTAGGAATTTAACAATTACTTTGGAGTATGGCCTGGGGAGAATTTGTCGTTTTCCACGTTTCGTTAAGAGCATCACTTAAGACAATATTGTGGCTTGGGTTCTAAATTAAATTTGTTGGCTATATGGGCTTTCCATGAACGAGGGATAAATAGAGTTGGATTATCTTTCTTAATGAAATTACAATTATCTCGTCTCTTTTTTTTCTACTAGATAGAATGTTCAATTTGAGCAATAATGAAATGTCAAATGTGCAACAAATCAAATTTAACAAAACGTTTTCCTCAAAGACTATTGTCACAAAGTGTCACATCTTCCTTTAAGAATTTTTATCAACATCAAATGATTATCTTTTTTAATGAAAAGATTTTAAAGAACTGTGTCTATACCATAATTTGTTTGTCGTCTTGTAGCCAATTTATTCCCCTTTTTTTGTATATTAATCTCCTTCCATTCAACGGATTGATATCACGGTCGAATTATTACGCCATGAAAATAAGAAAATATTTGGTCCAAAAAATCGTGATTTTTTTAAAAACCTTTACCTTCCTCTGGAGAACCGATTCACTCATCAATTATCTAGGACTATAAATTTGCAAAATTTCGTTTTCATTGCATGAGTAATTTGATAAAGCAAATTAACACATACACATTTTTTGAATTTCTGGGTTCCTGAAATATATAGTTAAATAAAA
>JAKCPI010017035.1:0-17542 GCA_023213315.1 Euborellia annulipes
TTCTCTTACCTAGATATATGTTAATATAGAAAGTGTTGGTTCTATGTCAAAGATTCGATGTCAGATTTTGACGTATATATATTTTGAGACTGTGGGTTTGTTAACAAAATATCTCAAGAACTAAAGAGCTAGGAATTTGAAATTTGGATATAAATTAGTCACGCTTACAGATAACATGAAGCTTTTAAACAAAATCGGCCAAAAATTACTAAGTACTTTACTGATGCACCTTTTTAAGTTTTTTCGATTTCCTCCAAAATTCAATCAAACGATTTTGATTAAAATTCATAAATAAATAAATCACTTATTTTTTAGATGTTCTTTGAAATATATATTCTCATTTCGCTCTTGAAATTGTTTGAACCATACTTTACACTTGTACTTCATAGGAAAAATACTTTTATATGTAGGCCTATATAAATTTTATATCTTCAATTTTGAAATATCGGCGAAAATTAAATATAGGCCTATATGTCGACATGAAAAATCTGGTGTGACGAGCACAAAACATCTTTCACATACCGAAGTTAATAGAAAGTCGTGTGCAACCATCACACCAGATTTTTAATATAATACAAATCGTAAAATCTCGAAGAGTTTTAATATAATACATTTTTTATTTTTAAATAATAAAATGGTCAAATAACTACCTCCTCCCTAATTTGAATTTATATAGGTTATTTATTATTAATTTACAAACAAGTAGGCCTACTTTTATCCCCTTTAGAGTTTCGAAATTCCTTTCGAATATCTGTAATTCATTGTTTAAAAATGCACATTCTTATTTGGATAAGAAAAAAAAAACAATTTTCAAATCAAACTTGGAAATTCAATTAAAATTACATTTGAATAAAAAAATGTCCGGCATGATTGGAAAAGGTTGCTTGCTCTCCAAACATTTTTTTGCAATTAGCCAATAAAAAAAAGAATCTATTTTCTTTTCTTTTTCTTTACTGGTTAGGACATTAAATAAAAATTTTTCCCCCTCAGCTGAATGAGATTTTCAAATGTTTACAATGATCTTTTATTTTTCTTTCTCTTTGACCTTCTTTTCCTTCAATTTTTAATCATAATGCGTTATTCATCGTTCAGACTTAGAACAGAATAATTGTATTCAATAGATTATAATAAAAAAATTTATTTCGTTTAATTTAAAGTCAACCAGCTCTTTTATTAGATATCACAGATTCAAGGAGAAATTCTCAGATAATAGATAAACGGAGTTGAGGAATATTAAAATTTTTACTTTCTCTTACGCTATAGGGCTTATATAGAGAGAAAGTCAAAAATTCTATGTCGATATTTTCGCGGATATACACTTTTGAGGTCCCTGAGTTCAAAAAGCTAGGTCCCGCAAATTGGTCTGTCTGTGTGTAACGATTGCATGAGGAATTGAGCTACCGGATTAAAATTTTATATTTAAGTTAGGTATTATCCTGGACACTCAAAATAAGCTTTTGAACAAAATCACCCAAAAAGTGCTAGTACTTTAAGAATTAACTTTTTCAGTTTTTTTGATTTTCTCAAAATTCGCTCCACCAAATTTGTTTAAAATACAAAAGTCAATTATTTTTTATATGCTCTTTAAAATCTATATCAGTAAAATTTTTCGTGAAAATTGTTTGAAGTACGCTTTACTGATGTATTACAGATTTTTACTCATGAATTACAAGTGGTCAAATTTGGAACTAAGATACTATGACAAACTAAATATATCTCGAACCAAAAAATATGATGTAACAAGCACAGTACACTTGCCGAAGGATAAGAGAAATTTGTATGCTGTGCGACCTGGCATCTTAGGCCATTTAATCTTTAAACGATACTTATAGACTATTAATTACGATATACCGGTTATTGTGATGAAGGCATATTTATTATACCATTTGGTATCCAAATGATTTAAATAAATTCACCGGACTGCCTGGGGTCCGAACCCACTATCCTTTTGGATTATCCATATTGACATTTGTCAACATCTCTAACCTAAGGAGGAGATCACTTCTTGTCCCTAACATTTTTGAATAAGGGTTTCTTAGTTCTGGCCCGATTTATTTCTTAGCCCTCAGATTTAGAAATAACAATACGATTATTTAGTCAATATTTCATGGCTTAAATTTTTTTTGATTGCTGACCCCTTTGATCAGAATTTTTGTTAATATATGATATAAGATGATGATGATATGATATGATATAAGATGGGATGATATCATGATATGATCTGATATAAGAAATAAAATATAATACTGTTTATATAATTCACAATTTGAAATAAATAGGCCCGGTGCTTGTAAACATTTCTAATATCTCCAAGATTAGAGAAGAACTTATCGAGAAAGATTGATGAGGAAGTACCATGTTTACTAGCCAAATGTGTATGTTCTGACATTGGCGATGTGGAGGTCCACGAACAGGAATTTGTCTGTTTGCCGGTTGGTTTTTGTGCCCTGTCCTTGGCTTATGTCGACCGGCTTTTTGCCCGCCACCGACCGCTTAATTGCCGCATTGTCTACGAACAGACCACGGGCCAAACAAACACGATGACGAGGAACACATTTCCATGGGATCGGTGGGTCGATTGACCTCACTCATTCAGTGCCTCTCCCCGATTATTCATTGAATCTATATTTTTTTTTTTAATTAAATTTGATAGAAACCTTGAATATTTATATTTTTCTTTAAAATTTCCATCCGTGTACAATTTTTTCATTACTTTTGAATTAATGAACAAATTGATCTTGCCATCAAAAATCTAGACCTAGGAATCAGTGGCGTACCGAGGGGGGGGCGAGGGGGGCGGTCCGCCCCAGGCCCCGAGCCGGCATAGGCCCCCATATATTTATAAAAAAAAAATTTAATGGAAATTTTCCTTTGAAAGGCCCCGGGGCCCTCAGGGCTCAAGTATAAATGGGAAAATTTAGATAAAAAAAAGAAAATTTAATAAAAATTTCCCTTTGAGAGGCCCCGGGGCCCTTGGGGCTCAAGTAAAAACAAAATTTAATGAAAATTTCCCTTTGAGAGGCCCCGGGGCCCTCAGGGCTCAAGTAAAAACAAAATTTAATGAAAATTTCCCTTTGAGAGGCCCCGGGGCCCTCAGGGCTCAAGTAAAAACAAAATTTAATGAAAATTTCTCTTTGAGAGGCCCCGGGGCCCTTGGGGCTCAAGTAGAACAAAATTTAATGAAAATTTCTCTTTGAGAGGCCCCAGGGCCTTTGGGGCTCAAGTAGAACAAAATTTAATGAAAATTTCCCTTTGAGAGGCCCCGGGGCCCTTGGGGCTCAAGTAGAACAAAATTTAATGAAAATTTCCCTTTGAGAGGCCCCGGGGCCCTCAGGGCTCAAGTAGAACAAAATTTAATGAAAATTTCCCTTTGAGAGGCCCCGGGGCCCTTGGGGCTCAAGTAGAACAAAATTTAATGAAAATTTCCCTTTGAGAGGCCCCGGGGCCCTTGGTGTTCAGGGATATACGGTATTTTAAAAATATTTTTTAGTATGGTGGAGAGGGATATTTAAAGATGACCAACCCCCCCAAAAAAAAAAAAAAAAAAAAAATTCAATATAAGGCCCCCTCTTCTAGTTCCGCCCCAGGCCCCCAACTGCCTCGGTACGCCTCTGCTAGGAATTGTTAGTCTCATTTAGTTATTTGCTAATTTCTCTATTTTAATACTTAAAATTGTTCAACTAGAATATATTCAATACAAGATAAATAAGTCGAATTATTGGAAAATAACGATGAGTTGAGGATGAATCAATAAAATTTTAAAAAATATTGCCTTACTCCAAAATTATTGCTATTATTGATTATAATAATTATGAGTCCGTATTTATTTAAATTTTATAGTAGTCAAATACAACTTACATTGGTATTGTGAAATCGAAAAAAATTAATAAATAATAGGCCTATAGCACAAGGAAAATGTTATTATAAATCAAATAATATCACTCCTAAAATATAAATGTGTCTGTGCCCGTATGTTTGTACTTAAATGCTCTCGTAATTAAGCTTCTTGTATAAAAATTGCCACGAGTGCAAAAATTTAAAGTAGTCCCCTCGTCCATGGGCGTATATAGAAATTTGTTGACGAAACTAAATTGTTTTTTTCCCGCAGGGCGGCAAAAATTTTTTCCCTGTCATGCCCCAAAGGGGGAAAATAAACTTTTGAACAAAATGGGCCAAAAAGTACTGGTACTTTACTAAATAAATAAAAATAAATAAATAAAATAAATAAATAAATTTATTACGACCCGCTTAGAGGCACCAGTCCTCGGTGGCTAGGTCCAACAAACACAATACAAATTTAAATACAATAACAAATACAACAAAACAAAAGGAAAAAAGAAAAAAAAAAAAAAATAAAACAAAATAAATAAATAGAAATGTATGCTCATTAACAATCAACATGTTCATGCATTTCCATCGAAAGAAATATAAAAAAAACAATATTAAATGTATTGATGTACTTTTTCAGTGCTCCTACGATTTTGATTAAAATTCATAAATCAACTATTTTTTTTATGCTCTTTAAAAAGAATATCAGTAAAATTTTTCGTGAAAATTGTTGAAGTACACATTATTGATGTGGAAGCATTCGTAGCTCAGCGTCATCTATGAATCGTGTGGTCAAGTTTGGGTCTTAGGTGCTAAAGGCAACTAAATATATCTTGACACAAAAAATCTGGTGGGACAAGCACAGTACACAATTTTCTCTTGCCGAAGGGTAAAAGAAGAAATTTGTGTGCTGTGTGACCAGTCACACCAGATTTTTTTGATTGTTCCTTTTTAGTCTCTTACACTGCTTTTATCTTTTCAAAAGTAATTTTCATCAATAAATTCTAATTAAATTTCATAAATAAATAAATTTTTATTTTCAGAAAAACCTTATATTCTTAGTTTTTATTTGAAGTAAAAAAAGTAAAAATTTTTGATTGTACTTATAAGGAAAAAAAAAAAACTCTAAATGTTAAAAAAAAATTTTCCGAACGATGAACATGTATCAAGATTGAATCAGGCGGCTTAATCAAAAAGGCGCCTTTAACCTTGATAGATTTGTCCAGGGTAGTCGAACAAACAAATGGGACATCCATCTTATATGGCACTGGCTGCGAGGACTTTTTATTTTTGGTTTTATTCGACCCAAACCCGCCACACAAGTCCGCCATTAAATACTTTAAATTAATTCGAATCCAGGCGGCCAATAAAACGAATATTAACCTTGCTTTGCGAGCTCCGAGACTCTCTTATTTAAATTTAACCATCATAGTTTAAGACGCCACTCTTAACTTTAAGTTCGTATTTCTTTAACGACGTCCCAGGATTTCGAACTCTCGACCGACAATAATTAAAATGGTCGAATTGCTTTTTATTTATATTAGCCTAACAGTGTTATTCACTAATTAAATCTAAACTAGATTTTCATTAGTCAAATTAAAAAAGTTTTTCATTTTTTTTTTAGGGTGGGGGAGGGGAGGGGAGGGAGGTGGAAAGCTAAAGGCGAATAACGAATCCCTCAAGATTTGACATTTCATTCTAAATGGATGCTTTGTAAAAGTTAAATTGATATTCATGTCCAGGTCTGTTGTAAATAAAGCAAAAAATAAATACTAATCTAGCAATGTAGCTTAGGCGATGTTTGTTGCTAGGCCATGAAGTCTATGGGGACATGTCGTACCCAACCCTCCAACCTCGTGGGGTGTTAATGGCCAAGGATATTTTGCTGCCACTAATGCATTCCCCCATACCTTGTGCATTTAATAACCGAGTATACCACTCGCTTGCTACTTGTATTTTTCCCTCCCGGTTGTTCCTACAAGTTCATTTTAGTATAATATGGAAAGCTCTCTTTCTCTGAACGACGCCCAAGGGGCGGGCAAAAATATTTTTCCAAGTTATCAGAATGGCCTCCGACTGGAAATTAGCAAACCCTGTGGTGATTACATCCAATGGTAGATGTATTTATCGCTTGGCTGCTTGCTGAAAGAAGATTCGCCAAGCAAAGCATCAATCAATTAAGAACCCTATTTTTTTTTTTTTATCTAAGCTCCAAGAGATCCATATTTTTATTTATACAATTATTTAAGTTTAACTAATCAATATTGCTTGAACGAAATACAAACGAGGACTTTTTATTATTAAATTTTTTATAAATAAAAAATTACATATACAGTAGAACCTCGATAAGTTAAACCTCGCTAAGTTCAAAACCTCCGTAACAATAAAAATTTTTTTCAATTCCCTTCCCTTGACAGCGTAAAACCTCTATTACTTAAAGAACAAAACCTCTGTAACTTAAACAAATATTTTGAGCATAGCCCTCGATAACTTAAAATAATATTTTGGTGACCTCTATAACTTAAAGTATTTCTTTACATATCATCGAAAAAATAGTTGATGCAGAAATTCAAAATACATGAAGCAGAAAAATTTACTGATTTTTTTGTAAATAAATAAATTTATTAATTTAATTTATATTTAACTAAACTATTCTAAATAAACAAATAGATCAAACGAAATTCCTTTTTCACTCACGTGCCCAAAGTCAATAAACCTCCCGGTACGTTAAAAATTATATTCAATAACCTCTCTAACTTCAACTCTCGATAAGTAAAAAACTCGATAACTCAAATTTCTAACCGTTTCCCTTGAACTTTAACTTATCGAGGTTCTACTTCATATTAAAATAAACAGTAAATTTCAAAGGAATCAAAAATTTTTTTTTTTTATTTTACTTTCTCTTACCTCTATATATGTTAATATATAGAGAGAGAAATATTGCGAGCATGTCAAAAATGCGATGTCGAGATTTTGATGCATATACACGATTTGAGTACCCCTGAATCCAAAAAACGAAAAGAGCTAGGAGGTTGAAATTTTATATTTAAGTTAGGGACGTGACACGAAGCTTTTGAACAAAATCGACCAAAAAGTACTTACTAGTACTTTCTTTACTGGTGGACATTTTCAGCTTTTTTCGATTTTCTCTAAAATAAATATTTTTCCCCGTTTATAAATTTTACATCAGCCCTCGGGGCTTGGTGTAGGGGTTAGAGTGCTAACCTCGTATACCAAAAGTCGCGGGTTCGGACCCCAGGCAGTCCGATGATTTTATTTAAGCCATTTGGATACCAAATAGATATATTTACAAATAACGAGTATCGTTTAAGGTCTTATATTGTCTAAGTTGTCGAAAAGACTGAGTGTATGTGTGTGTGTGTGTGAATATGAGTGTGAATGAGAAAAATCTGGTGTGACAAGCACAGAACACAACTTTCGATTACCGAAGGTAAGAGAAAGTTGTGTGCTGTGCGACAGTCCCACCAGATTTTTAGTATTTGCTGGCTGCCTACATCTACTTAATTAATTTATTTATTTTTTTTTATTTTTTCTCATCTCTCAACAGAGATTATCTTCAATAATAGAGACGGAGGAGACAATGTTTGAGAATTTTCACGGCAAGTTGGGGATTTGAACCCGAGTTGAGTGGGATTCGTAATCCGCAGCTTATCCGATTAGCCAGGATTCTCCTCAATTTTAATTTAAAGAAAAACCTACATGGGATAGACCTGTATTTTCCAAAAAAAAAAAAAAAAATTGTGCCCCATGTAGATTTTGCTTTAAATAAATTTGGTTTTTATAAATGTCATATTTTTCCTGATTTATTTACAAAAGCGTAACTTTATATTTCATAGAATGTAATTTTTTTCATACTTTGACAAAAGTAGTTTCTACCCCTTTAGATAAAATATGGAAATATTGAAAGACATAGAAGAATCCGTATATTTAACTCTAAATTTGTAAAGATCAGCCCAAAAAAAAGAAAGTTTGCCGCATATTTGTCAATTTGACCAACTGTGCAGCGAGGAGCTGTGAATCTTCCATTTTCTTGTAAGGGCTTCGGAACCGCTCACACCCCAACCGTTTTATCTTATATATTTTTTTTTAGTTGAGGGATGTTTAAGGAAGGGTGAGGTGGGTCTGTCCGCAGGAATATGTAGAAAATCAGTGGAAAAATTGTGAAAAAAATCAAAAAAATCTATCATTTTTAATGATTTTTTTCCATTTTAAGGGACAAAATCCTCCCCCACATCCCCCCTTGGATCCAAATGTTAATGTTTTTTAACTTTTCACTTCTCCAGACCTTCTGAAGAAGTTTAGGCTAAAATATTCCTTTTCTTCCTTCCAAATTTGATTCATGGCCTTATAATTAACGAACAGGGGTGGAAATAAGTAGGGGGCTCTCCCCCGAAAACGGTACGTGGTGGGGGGAAAACGGAGTTCATATTTTGATTCAGGAGGCCATTTTACTTAAGAATCTGAAGAAATTATCTCGGGGCCGGAAAAAAAGTTTCATTTTGCCGCACAGTGTATCCAAAAAGATTCAGTAATTCACCCCAGTAAAATCTAAGTGGACTAATCATATCTTATTTTTCTACCTGATGAAAAAAGTTCCATCAGAATTCGGCCAGGGATTCGATATCTGTTTAAGGGAGTTTCGAAATCTTGAAAAATTAATTCGGCCCCAGTAAAAAAGAAATTTTAGAATAGCATTAATATGTTTCTACCCAATAGCGTAACTAAGTGGGCGCTCGACCCCCCCACTCCACTCGGAGGGGGGCCTCCGCCCCAGGCGCCCCCTCGATCCCCTAAATCTCCGGCTTTTTTTTTTGATATTTCATAATAAATTCATTTTATATCACAAATCCGGAGAAAAATTACAACAAAAAAAAACTAGATTCGAATACTAAAAAAAAGCGCCCCATTTGAGCTTCGCCCCCCCCCCCCCCACCCTCAAAGGCTAGTTACGCAGCTGTTTCTACCCCACTATGTTATTTCCTAAATATTGAATATAAATTTTTACTCAAACGGAATGCACTCATATTTAGTAAAGAATTTAAAAAATCTGGTGTTGCTGGGCACAGCACACAACTTTCTATTGCCTTCGGTGATCGAAAGTTGTGTTCTGTGCTTGTCTCACCAGATTTTTTGTGTCGACATATGATTAGTTTCCAACAGTACGGTACATTCTAATTTTAAGATGTAGAGTATGGGAAAATATTTATATTTTAATATGAGGATGTGGTATTTGGGCAGCCAAGGCAAAAAAATAAATAAAATAATTTTCGTCTAGGCTGCCCAAATACCACATCCTCATATCATAATATCCAGCCATCAAGAAACAATTATTTATATTTTGTTAACAAGGCAACCATTCCTCCTATCTTTCCTATGAAGTACAAGAGTAAAGTGGTCTTCAGAAGATTTCAATGTAAAAACGAGAATATACATTTTAAAGAGAATCTAAAATATATTTGATTTTTGAATTTAATCAAAATCGTTCGAGCGAATTTTGAAAAAAATCGAAAAAAAAAACTAAAAAAAGTGCATCAGTAAAGTACAGTAGAGTCCCGTTAATCCGAACTAATTGGGACCGAGGGTCGTTCGGATTATTGGGAAGTTCGGATTAACCGGAATTGTAAGCTTGAATTAGTTAATTTTGATAATAAAGTCGTATTTATAACGTTGTAAACCGTGAAACTTGTCGGTGATATTAAACTCTAAATAAATATTTCATAATAATATTAAAATAAAGTTAAATGTCTAATTTTCATTTATATTCCTCTTAAAAAAAAAAATCGTACGAAAAAAGAGTTCGGATTAACCGGAAGTTCGGATTAGCGAGGTTCGGATTACCGGGACTCTACTGTACTAGTATTCTTTGGCTAATTTTGTTCAAAAGCTTCGTGTCACGTGCCAGGGAGATGCCTAACTTAAATATAAAATTTCGATTCAGGGCATCTCAAAACGTGTATATCCGTCAAAATCTCGACATCGAATTTTTTACATAAATCCAATACTTTCTCTCTATATATATTAACATATATAGAGGTAAGAGAAAGTAAAATTAAAAAAAAAAAAAAATTTGATTCCTTTAAATTTTCTGTTTATTATTATTTTTTGTTTTTTATTTAATTCCCCCCTTTTCGGCTGCAGAGGCCATTAGGGTTTTAATTTTACATATTATTAAATTTTTATAATACCAATGGCTACCGGAGGACGTTCTACACGCTGATTTCAGGGGGTCACCAATCCCAGATTTCGCCGCGCTTGGCATTGCTTAACAGCAACGATTATGGTGACTGTTGCTCTACTCCGTTGCCAGGCCCCCCTCTGTTTATTTTAATATTGAGATTAGTATTGTACTTATAAAAAGACAAAAGATTTTAATATATCTTTATCTAATATTTTTATCCATTATAGGGGATGCGGGATTAACCCCTCTGGTTAATGCATTCATACCTCCCCTTAAGAAAATGTGATCCTTCACAGCGAAATTACTCTCGAAATAATTTGACTAAAAAATGATTTTCTATTTATTTTGAAATAATTTTATATTAATATTCAACCCTTAAACCCCCCCCCCCCTGTGTAAAAATATATTAATAAAATATGATTAACAAAAATACAGACCGTATAAAATGAATTTAAAGATAAATGACTTAAGGAAATAAAAAAATAAACTAATTTTTTTTCAATGACACGTACACACCCCCTTCCCCTTCCATCATCTTATTAACCCTTGGTGAAATATAAAATAATTTAATTTCATATTCAAAAGAATCGTTTTTTGCAGTCAAATTATTTTTTTTTTTCCAATGATAAAATGTGTATTAATTACCTTTAATAAGACACTCGAGAGGGTGTGCTGGTTGACGGTGAGACCAGGGTGGGTTACACTATATTAATTATTCACTTTGATTCACTTTAAACACAACTCAGAGAGAGCAAGGAGCTCAACGCCTGCCTGCTCGGCCGCGCGCTCGACTCAACTGAACGGGAGATTCGTCTCTCTCTTTGTTTTGGAATAAAACAGATAGAAATAACAATTCCCTTTTTATTAAAAATAAAAAAAAAATCTTTTACTCTTATCTAACTATATTTAGAGATGGAAACAAATGTCAACAAGTGATTTGGAATATTCCAAGGCCTTTCTTAAATAATCAACCCTTCCTCACTCCTAATCAACCCTTAAAATAATAAAATAATAATCAACGAATGTTTTCTATTTATTTGACTTCAATTTAGCTCAAATAAATTAAAAAAATTTTTTTCAATTTTTCAACTAATATAAAAATAATATCAAAATACGTAAATAAAAAATAATTTTTTATTCAAATTATTTTGAGAGTAATTTCGCTGGAAGGACAAGGGCGGATCCAGAAGTGTTTCTCGAGGGGGGGTAATCTGGTGTGACTCGTCGCACAGCACACTATTTTTTTTAATTTCGGTAATTTAAAAGCGCATTCTGTACTTGTTTGCCAGAATATAAATACACATCAAATTTTTGAAGTATTAATTTTAAAATTTTACATTAAAAATAAATTTTTTTGCGAAAAAAGGTATTTTTTTCAAATCTTGGGGGGGTAATTACCTACCCCCCTCCCTTGTATCCGCCCTGGTGAAGGATCACATTTTCTTAAGTGGAGGGGGGAAGGTATGAAGGCATTAACCAGGGGAGTTAATCCCTCATCCCCTATAATGCATAAAGATATTAATGTTTTTTTTTTTTTACTTTCTCTTACCTCTATATATGTTAATCAATATATTGAGATAGAAAGTGTCTGTGAACAAAATGTCTCAAGAACGAAAAGAGCTAGGAGGTTGAAATTTTATATTTAAGTTAGGCACCCCCCTGGCACGTGACACGAAGCTTTTGAACAAAATCGGCCAAAGAATACTAGTACTTTACTGATGCACTTTTTCAGTTTTTTTTCGATTTTCTCAAAATTTGCTCTAACAAATTTTTTTTTTTAAATTAAAAAAATCAATTATTTTTTAGATTCTCTATAAAACGTATATTCTCATTTTGTCATTGAAATCTTCTGAAGACCACTTTATTCTTGTACTTCCTAGTAAAGATAGGAGAAATAGTTGCCATGGTAACAAAATATAAATATTTTCCCATACTTATAAATTTTACACCTTGAATTCTAATATATCGGTGGAAACTAAATATATGTCGATACAAAAAAATTTGGTGTGACTGTAGCACAGAACACAACTTTCAATTACGGACGGAAAGTCACAGTCACACCAGATTTTTTTTTCTTAGCATTGCTTAAATATTTGCTGGAAGATGGATTTGAACCTGAGTAAGTTTGAACAGAGCAAAGCTTAATCTATAAATATTAAAATAGATTTTATTTATTCCACAGTCGTTTTCAAAATTTACGCCCAAATTCATAAATATTTAAAAAGTGTCCAGTGAGACAAGAGAAGGAGCCTCTCCTATCTTCTTCACCTTGACTGAGCAAATACTAGACCAAATTACGAAAATAAATCATTTATTATTTTCCTTATATAATATTTTATAAACAAAAATTAATGAGAAAATCAATTTAAGGCCGAATGTTGTTCGAAGATCTTTGCGCTTATGAAAGGATACGTTATCCGGCACCTTAATCAGAGTAGAATGCGGGTTCAGTTTCCGGGAATTCCTTATTTTTAGAGTTTAAGGTATAAGCCTTTAACTTAAAAGTTAAAAGTGGTCCGGGAAGTGCCATGAATAAAACGTAATTATTGTATTACTAGTCGCGCCGTCTGCCTGCGGTGTACTCTTGCCTTGAGCGGCGATTTAATTATTTTTCATAAGGAGAAAAGTTGAACAAAGAGCGTGACAGACAAACGGATATTCGAGTAATTATATACAGTATATAGATTATTAGAGTTCTAATCTAATCGCAAAATAGTATTTAAAATCCCATAATCCCATTAATGAAGAAATAGTTCACAACTTCATTAACACTTATTTATTATTTATCGCTCCGTAGAATTTAGCCTATATTTTCTACAGGTACTGTACCATAGTCACTTGAGCAGGGGCGCCGGAACGAATTTGAATCAGGGGGGGGGGGGGGCAAAAATTTTTTTTATAAAATTAAAATAATTTAATATGTTCAAATAGTATAAAACAAAAACAAATCTACTATAAAACTTTAAATAAAATCCAATTTTAATAAAATAAAATTTTAAAAAATTTGCTAGTGAATTTATCAAAAATTTTTTGGAAAAAAATTTGGAAAAATGTGAATTTCTTACTCTTCTAATTTTTTTTTAATTTAGAAGATTTTATTTTTCAAAATTAAAAATATATCATTTCTAAAAATAAATGAAATAAAAGAAGACATATTGCCCCCCTCTGCCCCCCCTATAGGATGCCAGAGGGGGCAATGTACCCTTCCCCCCCCCCCCCAGTTCCGGTGCCTATGCACTTGAGCATTTTAGTATGAAGCAAGGAGAGAGATTTCAAAGTCATAGAATAAAGAATTGCTTTTCATGAATTAATTCGTCCAACTTAGGTGTTTAGTTTTCAATTTATTGGACAATGCTACTGAATAGTTAATGTATTGTTATTGTAAAAATTGATTTTTAATCAATGACGATAGAAAAGAAAAATTTGCATTTGAATAAAAATAAAAATTTTTAATATAATGAAAGTCTTGAAGATTGTCTTATATAATATATGTATTTGATTGAAATATGACTTTAGTAACACTTTTATTCATAACTCCGTTAATATTAAAAGAGTTGAGGAATTAGTAAGGGCAAGTACAAAAACAAAGCCTTTGAATAAATGCCGATAGAGACGTTTCGGACAAAAAAAGGTTCCTTCTGTTCGTGAATGAAGAATTAAAAAGAAAGCAAAGTGCTATTTAATATGCATTTTAAACATATAGTTATTGTATGCAGGGGCGGCGCGTCCACTAGGCAAAATGGGGGCCCCCCTGGGGGCGGCCACCTGAAGGGGGCGCCAAATACAAAAAGAAAAAAAAATTTTTGGTTCCCCCAACCCCCCCCAAAAAAAAATTTGGGTCCGCGGGGGGCGCGCGGAAAATTTTTTTTTTGCGTGGGGGGAAGATTGAGGGTTTTTCAAAAAAGATGAAAAAAATTTTTGCGGGGGGAAAAATTTGGGTTCCTGTTAGAGAAGATCTGCTGCGGGGGAGGAAAAAATTTGTGTTTTTTTTATAAAAAGAAAAAAAAAAATTTTTTAAAGGGGGGGTTGAAAAATTAAATTTTTTATTTTTTTTTTTTGGGGGGGGGGGAAAAAAAGGTGGGTTGGGCGGGGGGGGGGGGTGGGGCGGGCCTGATTGTATGCAAGGCTGGTACAGGAGGAGGGCCGCTGAGACCCTGTCCGAGTACTAGTACTTTACTGATGCACTTTTTCAGTTTTTTTTCGATTTTCTCAAAATTCGCTCCAACGATTTTGATTAAAATTAAAAAATCAATTATTTTATAGATACGGTAATCTTTGAAATGTATATTCTTATTTTGCCATTGAAATCTTCTGAAGACCACTTTACTCTTGAATAGATAGTAAAAATGGTTGCTATGGTAACAAAATATAAATATTTTCCCATACTTATAAATTTTACATCTTGAATTCAATTGTACCCTACTGTCGGAAACTAAACTAAATATATCTCGACACGAAAAATCTGATGTGACAATCACAGAACACAACTTTCGATTACCGAAGGTAAGAGATAGTCACACCAGATTTTTTCATTAGGAAAATGAGAGTTGCAACTCTAAGGATTCGAGCACTCTCAGATAATCGGACCACGAAAATGACCCCCCCCCCACTCTGTATGCGGCCCTAATTAGGGGTATCTAATGTTTGTTTTCCCTTTCGGCTGTGAGGCGAATTTTTTTTTTTTTTGCGGAACCAAATTTTTATCTTTTTTTAGAAAAACGAAATCTTTTCCGCCGTTCGAAAATTTTTTTTCTCGGAACCACATGGTTCGGCCACTTAAGAAAAAATAAAAAAAAAATTTTGCGGACCCTTATTGTTCCGTGACGCGGAAAAATGTTTTCCCTCTCATGAAAATCATTTTACCTTTTTTTTAGGAACACGGAATTTTTTTAAGGATGGCGGGAAAAAAATTTGTTTACGAAACCGGCCGATTACTCGGAACATTTTTGCGTCCGGGTCTTTGCGCCCCCCGTTTAATCATTAAACGAATACTGTCTTTTAAAAAAAAAGAATCAAAATAAGGGGCTTATAACTATTAAAATTGAATTTTCAGTTTATCTTTAAAACTACCTGGTATTATTTTACACAAAACTAGGAATTAGCATCTCGAAATTAACATAAAATCATTGGAATTGGCCAAAAAATCAGTGTATTTAAATATCCTTGAAATTTTGAATGTTAGCCTGTATAAAATTCGCACATTCTTAAATGTCATCTTTTTTTTTATATAAAAATAAATTTAATCTCAAAGTTAAGCAATCTCTCTCTCTGTCTCTCTCTCTCTCTCAAGCTCCATTTTAAATTAGCTTATTATTGAGTGTGAATGGAAAAGCGAAGCGTGTAACGAATTCCTTTTATTACTCGCCTCCACTCATATTCGGAATTTAAAGAATACAAACAGAATCTATAACAAGTGTCGTAATAGATTCCAGGGTAGGAGAGAATATTTAATCCAAGACAATCGGTCCTGGCCTTGGCCAGGATTACTTTGCGGCCACCTAGAAAAGTAATTTTCCATTTTTTTTTTTTATTTACACTAATTTTTATTCTTTTTTTTATATGTTGGTTCTCTTTCTCTCTTTGGATGTGTGTGCGTGTTGTGTTTACATCGGCTGGTGAAAATGGAACAGTCATCAATCGATAGAGGCCCCAGCGCCCCCAACTCACGACGACGTCCAGCCCTTTGGCTCTCAGTGCGCCTGCGAGCCCCGGAGGAACTCCACATGCAAGGTAGGCCTCACGAGAATTAATTATTTCATTTAGAATGACAATTTGCATGCACGACGAACGAACCCTAGCCCTTTTTTTAACCTTCATCGATTTTTCTCGGTTGGGGTCAGATGTTATACTGTCTAAAGTTCCTTAATAAATAAATTACAGTTTAATTGTATTATTCCTATCTTATTCTGGTTCTTCGGATTCAGAAAGAGCATTTCTTTTTAAATCTGAAGTGACACAATTTGTATCTGAAGAGTGTCCGAAGAAGACCTCAGAATAAAAGTAGATTAATGTCAGACCTGACTCGTGGTTACCCTGAGGCGAGTTTCCTGAAGGAATAGTTATTACATATTAAAAGAAAAATCTCCAAAGAAGAATGCAGCTAAATTTATTTCATTTGATTTTAATAAAAATTCCTAATCACTTGCTGACGTTCCTAAGTGTCGTCCTGCTCCTATGTACTAGGCTCTATTTCCTGCCATTATATAAAATTATTTTGAGATTATATTCAACTATTTTATATCATAATATTAATTTATTCTAACTTTACTACTATAATAGTTTGAATATATTGTTTAAAAACAAAGACAAAATCACAGGTATGATTAATTAATATAATAGGTCTTTTCAAATGATTTGTAAAACAAAACATCTTATGTTTCTATTATTTTCCATGTATGTAGCTCCGATGATGGTACAAACCCGAACCGAAACGTCAGCAAGTGTTTAGGAATTTTTATTAAAATCAAATGAAATAAATTTGGCTGCATTCTTCTTTGGAAATTATTCCTTTTACCTTGAACACAATACTTCAGCTATAATCAAATATTCAATTACTACAAAAGAAAAATCCGAAAATGTTTCCTCCCAGATGTTTTCTTCTAGCTTTCTCGTGGTCCATAATTCCTCCACTAGTTGTCAAAACCACGTAACCGAATTGACGGGATGGAAGCAGATTATTGCTGGCCCATTTTTGTATATCATTAATTTGGGATCATTCAAATCTTGGTGAAATGACTCCACACTTGATCAGCCTGCACGACAATCTTGTCTGTTCTATGATCATGGACAATTTCAAATTCTCCATTCTTCGTTATTACTGTTAGGAATTTAACAATAACTTTGGAGAATGGCCTGGGGAGAATTTGTCGTTTTCCACGTTTCGTTAAGAGCATCACTTAAGACAATATTGTGGCTTGGATTCTAAATTAAATTTGTTGGCTTTATGGGCTTTCCATGAACGAGGGACAAATAGAGTTGGATTATCTTTCTTAATGAAATTACAATTATTCTCAGGTCTCTTTTTTTTCTACTAGATAGAATGTTCAATTTGAGCAATAATGAAATGTCAAATGTGCAACAAATCAAATTTAACAAAACGTTTTCCTCAAAGACTATTGTCACAAAGTGTCACATCTTCCTTTAAGAATAAATGATTTTTATCATCATCTTTTTTTTAATGAAAAGATTTTAAAGAACTGTGTCTATACCATAATTTGTTTGTCGTCTTGTAGCCAAATTCATTCCCACTTTTTTTTGTATATTAATCTCCTTCCATTCAACGGATTGATATCACGGTCGAATTATTACGCCATGAAAATAAGAAAATTATTTGGTCCAAAAATCGTGATTTTTTTAAAAACCTTTACCTTCTCTGAGAACCGATTCACTCATCAATTATCTAGGACTATAAATTTGCAAAATTTCGTTTCATTGCATGAGTAATTTGATAAAGAAAATTAACACATACACATTTTTTTGAATTTCTGGGTTCCTGAAATATATAGTTAAATAAAA
>JAKCPI010017037.1:0-55460 GCA_023213315.1 Euborellia annulipes
AAGTACTAGTGCTTTTAGGCCGATTTTGTCCAAAAGCTTCGTGTCACGTCCCATGGGGATACCTAACTTAGAAATAAAATGTTAACTTCCTAGCTCTTTTCGTTCTTGGGATATTTTGTTCACAGACAGACCATGTCGCGAAAACAACTTTTTTGGATTCAGGGAATCAAAACGAGAATATCAATCAAAATCTCGACATCGAATTTTTGACATGAATCCAATACTTTCTCTCCCTATATATTAACATATATATAGAGGTAAGAGAAAGTAAAATTCTATAGAACGCTGTCTGATTCGACTATTAAAGTCACTCAAATGGAGAGTGATTTTATTTATTTTATTTATCTTAATCAAAACTGATTAAGTTTGCTATAATCAAGAATTAACCAAATAATAATAGAGCTGTTAAAAAAAATCTCACTTCGAGTTGACACCAATTAATTCCGATACAAGAAGATGAAATATCGGTTATCATTAATAATAAATAATTAAGCCTATTTGGCGCTTCATCCCCGATTAAGTGGGTTATTAGGCAGTTATTTTTGCAAAATCTTCTCCTTGACTCGTACATGAATCGCGCCTAATTACCGACTCTGTATTCATATTCGTATTCGTATTGGTGTTGGTCAGTTGGAGTTAGAGTTGGCGTTTGCGCTGCTCGTTTTGCTCTCTTCGACTCGGATCGTTTTCCATTCCATTCAGTTTGAGACCGGCCCTCGTCCCCGGCTCTCTTCTATCTCACGTTGACCAGTGCTTGCTTCAATTTTGTGTTTGTTTTTGTTTGTGTCAACTTTCTGTGACATTACAACGATAAAAAAAACTACAAATTTCAGATTTTTGTGACTTTGAACAAAAGTAAGTTTTGTGATTATTATTAATAAAAACAAAAAACTTCGTACATTAATTATGTATTAAACGTCTTTAAATGCAATAAAGAATAAGTGAAACTATAACTTGACTTTGCCTCTTCTTCCAAAACATTATTTCAAAAAAATCTCGACATCGCATTTTTGACATGAATACTTTCTCTCTCTATATATTTCATATATAGGGCAAGAGAAAGTAAAAAGGAATCTATTATACATGTATTTCTAAGGTAATTGCAGAAAAATAAACTTCCATCCAGAGTTCTTAAATAGAGACTTAAAATTTAAATGAGTACCGTCTGCTAAAATGCTACAGCTTCAAAGCTTCCATCAATAATTCTATTTTTATTATTTTTAGAATATTTACAGGCTGGGGTGAATATTTTTTAAACAATTCGAAATTTTTTGGCCATTCATTAGTTATTTTAATCGCAAAATAATTCATCCTCACTCTACTGATAAACGCCACTGATAAAAATCACAATTGCTCAAACTACACATCAAATGCAAATTCATAAATTTAATATCATTTGTTAAAAAATATTCTCTCAAAAAGTTCTGCAAATTTGTTCCTATTTTGATTTTTTATCCGATTTCCATTTTATTTAAATCATTATATATTAATGATGTATTGAGTTTAGGTGAAGGAGAGATTAAGGTTCAAGTTATTAGAACTTTGCAAAATAAAGATAAAAATGGCGAAAATAAAGAGGATATTAATTACTTTCTCTTACCTATTTATGTAATATATAGTCAGTGACGGCGCTACGGGGAGGTTTGGGGGGCAAGCGCCCCAGCGCCCCGACAATGGCATCTGCCCCCCTGGATGCCCCCCAAATTTTTTATGTTTTTCTGTTGATATAGCCTAACACGGTAAATGTATAAAGTTTCCCCCCCCCTCACTGGAAATAAGCTCTGGCGCCGTCGTTGTATATAGTGAAAAGTATTGCAAAAATTCGATGTCGAGATTTTTTTTCTTATCAAAATGCTTTAGTAAAGTCACTGACAAATACTCTGTAGTGAAATATCCATAGATGAAAGTTCCGTAGGGAGCCGATCTCTTAAGGGATATCCCCTCAAATTAGTTATATTATAGAGTGAGAAAATCTTGATAAGAATTGCATGAAATATCTCAAATTTCATTCTCACTCACCAAAATTAACGAGAATTTGTGATATATAAAATGTATGTTAAATTTAGACAGGCCCGCTCCGAGTTACAGATGGGAATCTTATTTTGGTGTTCTCCTCTCCACGATTTATAAAAATATTATTTATATTTATTTGGCAAACAACATCTCGTATATACCGGTATATATATTGATATATTCAAATTAATAATGCATTTAGAAGTCTCGAGTTGATAACTCTAATCTCATTAATTTTTGAACATCAAGGGATGGAATTTTATATGATTTTTTAAAGAAAGGAAAAATTTTCGTTCACAATCCCCACAATCTGAAACACGTTCGTAACAAAAATTACAAAAATTAAAAAAAAAGAATATATATACAATTCAAATTTTTACTTTCTCTTACCTCCATATATATGTTAATATATAGAGAAAGTTTTGGATTCTTGTCAAAATTTCGATGTCGAGATTTTATATTGAGGTTACGCACGTTTTGAGGTCCCCTGAATCCAAAAAATCTGGTGTGGACTGGCGCACAGCACACAACTTTCTCTTCCCTTCGGTAAGAGAAAGGTGCACCGTGCTGGTCACACCAGATTTTTTTGTGTCGAGATATATTTAGTTTCCGATAGCACCTTAGTTTCAAACTTGCATTTTAAATGTTGACTGCTTGAAATAAACTATGGTTATTTTTCAAAATTTTAATCTCATATTTGGACATTTTATACACAATATAGAATCGTAAATAAATACAAAATTTCATAAGAATTGGAAAAAAAAATTTTAAATGCGTAAAAAGTTCTAAAGGGGACCCCCTTTTGAATCAGAAATTAACATACAAATCCCTATAGGAAATTAACATTGTTCCTATGCGAAGATAAGGTGGAAAGGGAATTTAAAAGAGTAGAGAGAGACGATAATGTTTGCAAGTGAGAGAGAGACATATATGTTTTCTTTGAAACAATTAAAGACACAAATAAATTAAAAAAAAATCTGGTGTGACTGGCGCACAGCACACAACTTTCTCTTACCTTCGGTAATCGAAAGTTGTGCACTGTGCTGTCACACCAGATTTTTCGTGTCGACATGTATTTAGTTTCCCCACAGTAGGGTACAATTGAATTCAAGATGTAAAATTTATAAGTATGGGAAAATATTTATATTTTGTTACCATGGCAACCATTTCTCCTATCCTTCCCTATGAAATACAAGAGTAAAGTGGTCTTCAGAAGATTTCAATCGCAAAATGAGAATATACATTTTAAAGAGAATCTAAAAAATAATTGATTTTTGAATTTAAAAAAAAATCGTTGGAGCAAATTTTGAGAAAATCAAAAAAAACTGAAAAAGTACATCAGCAAAGTACTAGTACTCTTTGGCCGATTTTGATTAAAAGCTTATTTTTCCGGTCCCGGGGGGTGTTTAACTTAAATATAAAATTTCAACCTCGTAGCTCAATTCCTTCATGCTTAAAATTGAACACACACACACACACCCACCCCACCCACCCACCCACCCACACACCCACCCACCCACAGACAGACCATGTCGCGAAAACCACTTTTTTTGGATTCAGGGGACCTCAAAACGTGAAGATCCATCAAAATCTCGACATCGAATTTTTGACATGAAACCAATACTTTCTCTCTATAGGGAGAGAGGGGGAATGGCGCTCACTTAAGGAAAACATGGTGTATCTTTTAAATCATTTATTATAAATTCAAATTAAGATGGGTAATAAAGTCTTTAATTATCGAGTAATCAACAATTTAACACCAAAAGCATATATCTTTGACCTACTAGTAGTAGTGAACCAATATTAAAAAAACATGTTTGAGCGGCATTGCCCCTGGCTTTGGGTAATGCCGCTCAGGGCATGGGGTAATAACGCTCAAACATGTTTTTTGGAATATAACATGTAAGATACATTTTAATTAAAGAAATACTATTATTAGAGGTAACACAAATTAGAAATAGAAATATTTTATTTTTGGACACTTAAATCACAGATATATCCATCTGGCGAATTCCACACTGAACACATAGCATGAGCCCACATTCCACAGATGGCGCAGCAATACCACAACTCGTTATTTTTTTCCAATTTCTTCGCAAATAATACTTTTGTTATAATTTTCATCATCCACATTCAATTCATCATCACTGTCATCGACACAAAGCTGCTCTTCATCTTCACAGTCTGAAAAACTTTCTAAGGGATAATGGCGCTCAGATGAGCGGTATTACCCCAAACGGTAATTTTATAATTAATTTGAAATAAAAAAAAAAATCATTTGCAATTGTTGAAAATTGATTACATTATCACAGAATAGAATAGTTTTATTGTCAGAAAAAGTAAAATTAAAAATTTAATAAGCATTAAAATTTTGGACTTATCGACAAAAAACACGACACCGAAAATTAGATCAGTGCGGCCACAAACGAAGAAACTCACTTCACGGTCACATGACGCAAGCTGACTGTCCTTTTGCATTGTTGCCTGTTAGAGACCCCCTCCCCTTGCATTTCACGCTCCGTGGCGATTTTCTAAGTTTTATTTTGACAGAGTTACAGGGGTGAGCGCCATTACCCAGTGAGCGCCATTACCCCCTCTCTCTCCCTATATATAATACATATATACATAGGTAAGAGAAAGTAAAAAATGGGAATTTAAATAATAATTGATTTTTAATCTAATAAAAAGAAAAAGATTTAAATTCCGTTACCATGGCAACCATTTCTATCTTTCCTATGAAGAACAAGAGTAAAGTGGTCTTCAGAAGATTTCAACGGCAAAATGAGAATATACATTTTAAAGAGCATCTAAAAAATAGTTGATTTATGAATTTTAAAAAAAATCCTTGGAGGGAATTTTTGAGAAAATCGAAAAAAACTGAAAAAGTACATCAGTAAAGTACTAGTACTTTTTGGCCGATTTTGTTCAAAAGCTTATTTTGAGATTCTTCAAAGGTACCTAAGTTAAATATAAAATTTCAATCCGCTAGCTCAACTCCTTCATGCTAAAAATCTGTCCACACACACAGACACACACACACACACACACACACACACACACACACACACACACACACAGACCAATTTGCGGGACCCACTTTTTTGGACTCAGGGGACCTCAAAACATGTATATCCATCAAAATCTCGACATCGAATTTTTGACATGATCATAATACTTTCTCTCTCTATATATTTCATATATAGGGTACGAGAAAGTAAAAAGTGGTTTTCGCGGCGTGGTCTGTCTGTCTGTTGTGTGTGTGTGTGTGTGTGTCTGTGTGTCTGTGGAACAAAATATCTCAAGAGCGAAAAGAGCTAGGAGGTTAGAAATTTTATATTTAAGTTAGGCACCCCCATGGGATGTGACAGGAAGCTTTTGAACAAAATCGACCAAAGAGGTTTACTAGTACTTTGCTGATTCACTTTTTCAGTTTTTTTCGATTTTCTCCTAAATTTGGCTCCAACGATTTTTTTAAATTCAAAAATCAATTATTTTTTTAGATTCTCTTTAAAATGTATATTTTCTATTTTGTGATTGAAATCTACTGAAGACCACTTACTTCTTGTACTCCATAGAAAAAGATAGGAGAAATGGTTGCCATGGTATTTAAAATATAAATATTTTCCCATACTTATAAATTTTACATCTTGAATTTGATTGTACCCTACTGTCGGAAACTAAATACAGTCTGGCACAAAAAATCTGGTGTGACAAGTACAGTACAAAACTTTCGATTACCGAAGGTAAGGAGAAAGTTTTGTACTATGCGCCAGTCACACCAGATTTTCATTTATTATTTTAAATTTTATATTAAAAATAAAATTTTATTCCAAAATAAAATATTTTTGTCAAATCTCGGGGGGGAGGGAGGTGGAGGAGGGTAATTACCCTCTTTGTCCCCTCCTTGTATCCGGCCTTAATAATATATACTAACAAGGGGACGGCCAAGTGAGTATATCACGGATTCGTTTGAAAAAAATTGAGGTTATACTTTGAGCCAAAAAAATGTTCACGTGTTTCGGCGTTTTACTCCATAGAGCCCCGATTGGCCAAAAAAAATAAATAAATACCGAAACAATTTTCGCGCTTTCAAGTAGTTTCTGTTTGAAACATTACGTAACAGTCAGCTGTGGCTAGGCTGGTAGCGTCGCCGACTGGTAAGTATGTGGTCCCGGGTTCGAACGACGGAGTATGTAATTTTTTTTTTTAATCTTTTTATGTTATTGTAACAAACAATATATTTAAAACTGTTTCATATTATTTTTTTTTTAGTAATTAAATTTTAAAATTTTGTTAAAATTGTTTTTCGAGTTTATTTATTACCTTAAAATTAAAATTTAATTTAAATACATGAAGAAAATATCATTTATTACAGTATTTAAATATATGAAGAAATAAGGAAGGCATAAAATAATCCATTAATTAAATAAATACATGAAATTAATAAAAAATTTATTTGCTTATATTTGATAAAAAAAAAAATTAGGTACAGTCAAGCGAATATAGATAACTTACTTTTTTAATTTACTTGTACATTTACCCCACACGAAGTAGGGTGATATATATAAGTAATAAAAACATGCAAAACAAATAAGTAGGCGACAATTAGCGCAGTTTATAAAGGATATTTAAAAAAATTTTAAAATTTAATTACTAAAAAAAAATAATAAAATATGAAAAAAAAAATAATATGAAACAGTTTTAAATATATTGTTTGTTACAATAACATAAAAAGATAAAAAAAAAATTGCTTACTCCGTCGTTCGAACCCGGGACCACATACTTACCAGTCGGCGACGCCCTACCAGCCTAGCCACAGCTGACTGTTACGTAATGTTTCAAACAGAAACTACTTGAAAGCGCGAAAATTGTTTCGGTATTTATTTATTTTTTTTTTGGCCAATCGGGGCTCTATGGAGTAAAACGCCGAAACACGTGAACATTTTTTTGGCTCAAAGTATCACCTCAATTTTTTCAAACGAATCCGTGATATACTCACTTGGCCGTCCCCTTGTAAGTATTTTTCTTAAGATTTTTATTTGACCTAAATTAAATTTTAGCAAAGACTCCGGAATATATTATTATTTTTTTTCTTATTATCTTTTTAACCACAAAATCCTGAAGAGAAGCCGGAAAACAGTAAAAAATATGTTGATTAGGTTTGCAAAAACATACGTATTTTTTTCTTTGAAATAAATTTAAATAGCTCTTACGTTACTCTCCTCACTAGAGAATTTTCAATTTTGATTAATTGACTCACTTTTTAAAAAATTTAAATGTATTGGTTTGATCTATTTAACAATACATTTGCGGATGGAAGGACATCCCTTTTGAAAGCTATTCTATCTCAATATTTCCAAATCTCACTCTATGATTTTTCTATGAACCGATATGTATAAAGTTTATTTACTTGTAAATTGAGGTTTGCAAAATGCCCTACTTTTGTTCCGGTTAGTATATTAAATACATAATTCATATGCAAATAAATTACAAAAGTAACTGGGACATCTAGGCAAATAAACTCATAACATGTATTAATACTTAAATTATTTACTCATCCATCATTGCTTATTTACACTCTTTGATTGGGATTTTATATCAATTCACGATTAATTTAATTTTAATTTTTTCCACTAAAGATGTCAAAGAATTAAATAAAATCA
This sequence comes from Euborellia annulipes, assembly GCA_023213315.1. Taxonomy (NCBI): domain Eukaryota; kingdom Metazoa; phylum Arthropoda; class Insecta; order Dermaptera; family Anisolabididae; genus Euborellia; species Euborellia annulipes. Next base: position 7,677 of record JAKCPI010017037.1, read on the forward strand.
TCAAGCAAATATTGCATTTTTTTTTTCAAAAAGTCATTTCGCCGTTGAGGCTTCCTGCGGGCGTTCAACAGCCTTTTTTATCAGGGGCCGCTTGGCATCACTTAACAACATTGATCATGGTGGCTGTTGTCCATCCTTCTTGACAGGCAAATAATGAAAATTCGTATATTCTTTAAATACTCCATTTATTTCTTCCCTCTGGTCACCTTCGATTATTGTCTTCAGAAAGACTTGTCTTCGAATTTTTTTAGAAATTTTCTGTTTTGTTTTTTTTCTATTTTCTAAGGTCTCAGTAACAATTAGAGACAAATTTTATAAAAATTAAAGCAAAAACGTTTTCGGACAAAACATTTTGTTCGATGTATTTAATAATGTCATTACTTTAAAATAAAATGCAAAAAAATTTAAATTTTTGCAAAATATATTGGGTCGAAAATGACCTTGAAGAGATTTAAAGGAAAAAATTTTAAAGATGCTGTGAGTTTTCGAGATCTACAATAGGTATAAGTTATATTTGAATAAAAATTAAATATTCAATGAATACCTCGATTCAAACTTGACAAGTCATAGATAAAAATTTAACAATTTTTGTGGATATGTTTATTTGTTGGTGGGCCAAACCTCCCAAGTTTCTCGGGAAACGAACCCGGGATCTCGAGCCTATACCTCCCATCGTTGCGCTTCTCAGCCAATAAATATAAATATAGACTTTACTATAACAAGCGGCTGGCAAGTGAGAAATGTTTAAAGAAAAATTTCTTTATCTATTTTGATATCTGATATGCCAGAGTCCTTACAATCACCATTGTTAGTGATAAGTTTTCTATTTTGAGCTTTATCAATTGTTTAATATTCGAAATATAATATTTTACACTCATAGTATTCGAATTCAAGATTAGATCCCCCTCACCCACCCCGGGGCCGAGAGTTTGATGATAGATGACGCCAATATTGATAACCTTAAAAGCCAAGGGATCAGGTTCCGGGCATCTTGTAGGGAAAAGAAGATCTACTTTTTTATTTAAATCGCAACATTATTACTCTGTTGTTTTTTGTAAAAAAAAAAAAAAATCATTACAAGAAAAAATGGCCTTTATCTCAGATTTAGGTTAATGGCGCTTAGTTCCTTCGTGCATAACAGTTCATATATCGTTAATAATATTAGAGTAGCGAAAATGAAAGTTTTTGCCCCCCCCCCTGAAAAATCTCTTAGTTTCGGCCCTGCTATGGGCTCTGAGACCGAAGACTGAGAAAATAAATCTGATAAAACAAGTTTTTTTTTTTTATCATAATTAAACTATCACAAATATTGTTATTGTTTTTATATATCAAATTAAAAATGATTAAATTGCATTACAACTCTTTTGTAATATAAATAAGTGAACAGTGTGCAATTGCAAATCGATTAGACATAATTTAGTATAAAATGTGCCAGTAAATTTATACATTCTCTGCTGTGACACCGTAACTTATTTTTTTTATTTTTTTTATGTTAATCTCTATATAAAATGTATAATTCATTTAAAATTATTTTAATTAAACTTTTTAAACAGTGTTTTTTGAAGGTAAATTTATTTCTTATTATAACACATATATAGATTATCATTATCTGCTTTTATTTTGCAGAGCAAAAATATAAACTACCGGTAATGAAATTTCCCATTTTTTTACTTTCTCACCTATGTATATATGAAATATATATAGAGAGAAAGTATTGCGATCATGTCAAAAATTCGATGTCGAGATTTTGATGGATCTTCACGTTTTGAGGTCCCCTGAGTCCAAAAATGGGTCCCGCAAATTGGTCTGTGTGTGTGTGTGTGTGTGTGTGTGTTGTGTGTCTGTGTGTGTGGAACCATTTTTTAGCATGAAGGAGTTGAGCTAGCGGATTGAAATTTTATATTTAACTTAGGTACCTTTGAAGAATCTCAAAATAAGCTTTTGAACAAAATCGGCCAAAAAGTACTAGTACTTTACTGATGTACTTTTTCAGTTTTTTTCGATTTTCTCAAAATTCCCTCCAAGGATTTTTTTTTAAAATTCATAAATGAACTATTTTTTAGATGCTCTTTAAAATGTATATTCTCATTTTGCCGTTGAAATCTTCTGAAGACCACTTTTACTCTTGTTCTTCATAGGAAAGATAGAAATGGTTGCCATGGTAACGGAATTTAAATCTTTTTCTTTTATTAGATTAAAAATCAATTATTATTTAAATTCCCATTTATTTTTTATTTTATTTCTGTTTTAATTGTTTCAAAGAAAACATATATGTCTCTCTCCCACTTGCAAACATTATCGTCTCTCTCTACTCTTTTAAATTCCCTTTCCACCTTATCTTCGCATAGAAACAATGTTAATTTCCTATAGGGATTTGTATGTTAATTTCGATTCAAAAGGGGGTCCCCTTTGGAACTTTTTAGGCATTTAAAATTTTTTTTTCCCAATTCTTATGAAATTTTGTATTTATTTACGAATCTATATTGTGTATAAAATGTCCAAATATGAGATTAAAATTTTGAAAAATAACCATAGTTTATTTGAAGCAGTCAACATTTAAAATGCAAGTTTGAAACTAAGGTGCTATCGGAAACTAAATATATCTCGACACAAAAAATCTGGTGTGACCAGCACGGTGCACAACTTTCTCTTACCGAAGGGTAAGAGAAAGTTGTGTGCTGTGCGCCAGTCACACCAGATTTTTTTTTAACAATTTGCTTTTCTGAATTATTTCACTTGTAATTTAACTAATCATAGGCTCATCTAATTTTTCAATCTGAAAAAGATTTAAATCTTTAGTCTAAGGTGACCAGACGTCACGTCCCGCTTTTGGAGGGACAGTCCCGTCGATTTTTAACAATTTGTCCCCTGGCGTTTTAATAGAGTCGCGATTTTTAGGAGAAATCTCGACTGAATACATTTTTTCTACGGTGAACTTCAGAAAATTCACAAGAGTTGAGACTTGATTTTATATGTGAAAATATAATTTAACAAATTGTTGTGAAAAATTTTATAATCTTTTAAACAACGTCAGCAATAAAATTCACTCAAATGAGAAATAAAATAATATTATAGCTACATAATTTTTTTAAATGTATGTATTATATTTGTAAATTGTACTTATGTTGAAATTAAAAAAAAATATTTTTTTTTTTTTTTTTAATTCGTTTTAAGGTCTTTTTCGACATCGGAGGCCATTTAGACCCCGTCCCTATTTATTTCAGTCGGTTGGTATCCAATTCAATTGAAATAAATTTTTTCGGACGGGATGTGAACCCGCGACCCTTGGTACAAATGGCCAGCACGCTAACCACCTATACCAAAATAAATTACAATACTTAGCGTTCTATTTCAATATGAAAAGAAAACCCACCCCCCTCCTCCCCTGGTCACCTTAATTTAGGAGCTGAAATGACGTTTAATGCCTAAATTCATATCCAAATTATTCTATTTAATAATGAATAATTAATTAATTTTTAAATTAATTGCACATTTCTTCATAATCGCGCAACAAATGAGAATATCAAATTTCATTAGTCAAAGCCTCCCTTGTTATGTGTCATAGAATCATAGACAAAACAAGCAACAACGACAACAGGTGTTTTATGAATCATTTATTTCCTAGAGAAGCAAGACAACATTCCCTCCCCCTTGTTTTCACTCCCCCTCTCTTATTTCCTCACCACAAGTCTATCTATTAATATACTCGAATATGTACGTGCTACATACTTTTTCCAAGGGTACCATTTTGAAAACTCACCATTAGTCAGATAACTACTGGTTTTATTCACCTGGGCGGTATTCTGGTCGAATGAATGAAATGATTGTTCTCCTCTCTCTTTCTCTACTTTCCTTTACTATTTATCTAAGCTCATTAATTAAAACATAAACAAAGTAAAATTGAATATTTGCTATTTGACGAAGTCAAATTGTTTCCAAAATAAATGAATTAAGTGGTTAGAATTTTAATTAAATACATACGCCGAGCCAGAGTCGGGGGGAAGGTGACAGGAGTGGGGGACTACTTGCTTACCCTGATACAATAATTTAATTAGACTATTAACTCTATTAAATGAATTTCGAAGTTTACTTGTAATTCAGTATAATTTAACAACTGGTTTGCTCAAATAGTCAGTTTCGGACATCCTTTGTGGCCATCATCAGGCCTAAAATCAAGATACATATTTTGAATAAAAACAAGGCTTACAAACTCAATCTGATCTTAAATTTATCTTTCAAATTGTTACATTATCTCATTATAAATTAAATATTTAATAGAATATAGGGGGGGGGAAAGAATATATTTTTTTCCTTTCTATTTAATTTATAGTAAGAGAGACAATGTAACAATTTGAAAGATAGATTTATGATCTGATTGAGTTTTTAAGCCTTGTTTTTAAAAATATGACCGGGTATCTTGATTTTAAGCCTGATGATGGTCACGAAACTGAGTATTTGCTCAAACCAGTCGCCATGGTTAAATTTCTTGAAAAATAAAAAATTCTATTCATTTCATCTGAATATACCTTAATACAAGTAAACTTCGAAATTCATTTAATAAGTTATACAGGGTGTTTCAAAAAGAATTTTCGTATTTCGAATGCATATATGTATTTAACTTTGAGACATACCAATATGAAACTGCACACATATTTACGAACCTCTCCAGACTCAAATTCTCCCCATACTCGGGCAAGCATTTGAGCTCGAAAACAACTCCATTTTGCCACCCCCTCACTAGAGTTGTCAAGTGCGTGAATATTCTGAATGAAACTCTACCGAACTGTTGGATTGGTCGTCAAGGAGCTGGCTACTTAGCATGTCTATGCTGGGCTCCACGCTCACCGGATTTGACACCCTGTGACTTGTTCCTGTGGGGTTTCGTTAAAAACAACGTTTATATACCACCACTCCCTCAGAACCTGGAAGAGTTGAAGAACCGGATCCATACTGCCATAACATCAGTGACGAAGGACATGCTTGCCCGAGTATGGGAGGAATTTGAGCAACGATGTGATATTGTTCGTATCGCTGATGGGGGACATATTGAACATCTGTAATTTGAACTTGAGAGGTTCGTAAGTATGTGGAAAAAAAAAAAAAAAAAAAAAAAGTGTGTAAAGTTTCATATTCGTATGTCTTAAAGTTTAATAAATATATGGATTCGAAATACGTATATTCTTTTTGAAACACCCTGTATAATCTTGTACATCCTCAAAGTCACACATTAACTCTATTTCCAAATTTTTAGAAATTGACATTTTTTTTACCTTAATTCTAGCAGTTTTCCGAACAGGATTATGGCAACATTTTTTAAATAAATGTTTGTCATAAAAATAGTAGGCCTATAGAAAATTAATAATTGAAATCTAACCCCTGAAAAGATATCCACATAGGAACATACTCAAAGCTCTTTGAATCTACTTTTTATTATTATTTTTATTGGAATCAAGAGGTTACTTTCTTGCTGGGTAATAATTTTGAAAAGATCTTCTGCCCTAATCCCATTCCCGCGATGCGGGGTCGGCGGACCTCACTCGTTTCCCTCCAACCCTATTATGCGTTTTTGCGACTGGAAGAAATAGGACAGGCCGGCCCGTCGCACGGTCTGACGCCTGTTGAAAAGAGGAAGGTAGAGACAGACATACAAAGAACTAAAGGACTGCCTGTCCCAGATCGGTCAGCTCGTGGTCGCCATCCACGTACCTACAAGATGTGGGCCCCTGAGTGAAATTTTGAAAAGATGCACAAATTTATTTATTTATTAACTAAGCAAATAAATCCATTTTTTTTAAAGGTCTAATTAAAACAAAGTCCGTCTTAGCCTATACAAGGCATTTGCATTAATAAATTATTAACGTTATAAAAATATCTCCATTGAAGATTTGTGAGATTCAAATTTCTAATTGCAAGCCTTACTGATTCATTTTCAGGGTCTTGAAATTTTTCTTATTTTGTTGATTAATGATTTATTCTTTTTCCAAGTCAGATATTTTTCCTAATTACCTTACGTGCATTAAAATTTAGAAAAGAGCTTCTCATTCTAGATAAAATTTTTAAATTTTATTTAATGAACATGAATGTATTTTTTATTATTATTTGATAGCAAATTTAATTGAAGTTGTGCCATCTCATGATTATTGCATTAAATTTATTTTTCGTAACTTTCGGCGTTCAACTTTGTTGATGGTTTCGTGTTTAAATGACGTTTCTCACCTTTTAGATTAAATATTTTCATTTTTTTATTTTCGTTATCTTTTAAATAGATTTTTTATTATTATTAAATTTTTTTATTTGATGCCAGATTCATCCGGTAACTAAATAGAAAAGGTATTTATTTGTTTAGAAAAAAAAAGTATTGGATCATCTTAAAAGTGCGGTTTTGGGGGTCCCCTGGGGGCCCCAAAAAAGGGTTTTTGCGATGGGTCTGGTGTGGGTGGGGGGGTGTGTGTGTGTGGGGTGTGTGTGTGTGTGTGTGTTAGATGAAGGAATTGAGTAGGAGGTTGAATAAGAACGGGACGGAAAAAAAGTTATCAAAATCGGAAAGAGACTAGCACTTTCCTCATGTACTTTTTAGTTTTTTTCGATTTTCTCAATTCGCTCTAATGATTTTAATTAAAATTAAATCAATTAGTGTCTCTGTTTCTCTTGCTCAATTGTGAGCAATTCTTGTGTTATAGGAAAGATAGGAGAAATGGTTGTAAAAAATATAAATTTTTTATTATAAATTTTAATTGTAAATATTTTGGGGAAAAATTTGCGAAAAAATCTGGTGTGAAGAGAATTCGTGGAGAGAGGGGGCAGTAATACCATTTTTTGGTTTTAAACTCCGGACGGGACACTTTTTATTAAATTAAATAATATCTAAAGAGATTTTACTATTATGAATAAATTTTCCTGATTTATAGAGAGCAATAGTTAATTAAACAATCGAACTAACAGCCACTTTATACATTTATAAAAATATATACAATAATCTTTGAATAACTCATTTATTTGTTATAAGAGCAAGAGAGTTCTTTGAAGTTATTATGTCAGACTACGATATTTTTTTACCTCTTCATCACTTGGCTCAGGTGATTAAATTTATTGGATGAGCACTGGCTGATGTTGTTCCTAAATAAAAAAAATTTTGATATTTCCTTTATAAATTTAGTGCGAAAAAGTCCCCCCTGTGGCCGAGATGTTGACAAATGTCAATATTGATAATCTTAAAGCCAAGGTGTGCGAGTTCGGATCTCAGGCAGTCCGACGAATATTTATATCATTTGAATTCTAAATGGTGCCTGGTCCGCACATATATCGTATTTAATATATATAATTTGAGTATCGTTAAAGTCTAAATAGCCTTCGATGCCGAAAAGAAAAAAAATGCAGAAGAGTTGAGTGGGAATTGCATCGTAATATGACAAGATAACAGCTCTTATTGGTTCTCATCTCATCCCAAATAATAAAAGTCAAGCCCAACAAATAATTAAAATCTTTCTTAATCCAATTTTTCAATTTTATTAATTTTTAATATTTTTCTAAGCTTAGGCCAATTAAACTGCTATTACATGTTAAATGGTTGGCTGGCTGGCTGGCTTGCCTGAGCTCTGCATCTCCATAAGCTTTATTTACTGGCTATCTATCTGTCTGTCTTTCTATAATTTTAGCTTTTTAAAACTCAATCTTGTGACGTCATTCGAAGGAGAGAGAGAGAGAGATTCTAATTTAAATCCATCAGAGAGAACGAGAGAGAGAGGGGGATGAGTAACAAACATATGTTGATATGAAGATGATCTTTTTATTTAATAGCCATCCTTTTCTTTTTATACTCGAATCAGTCCAGAAGCAGCCCACTGACTGACTGACTGACTTTAAAGAAAGAACACATCCATCCATTCATTCATAGATTTTATTAAATTGACAAAAGGACCGGAAGAAGAAAATAATTTTCCTATTTAATCTATTTAACATTCCATCTTAAGAACAAGTGGAGTAGAAAAGCGAAATGACCTAAAAATAATTTTTTTTAAATTAATTTACAAACAAGGGTGTAGGCGTAATTTAAAATTAGCTATTTTGTAGACTATTCCATATCCCTCGTCGAGAAATTTTGTATTGAACTTTCTGAGCCTATGGAATATCTTCAACAACCCTTTGAAATATAAAAAAACTAAATTATGTTGTTTATTATAATTAACGATTTTATTTAGCTTTTTAATTAATATAAAATTTTAAAAAAAAAAAAAAAAAAAAAAAAAAAAAAAAAAAAAAAAAATGTCAATTGACTGTCAAATGATTGACAGGCTGTTTTCTTAGAAAGAAGTTACTGAACCTCACATTCTTTGCTTTGAGGGTTGTTATTCGATAGACGCAAAAAGTTCACGACAAAATCTCTCGATATCATCATATCATCTATTGCAATAGTATTGAGACTAAAGCCCGGTAGTTAGGCAGCCCAAATGGCAGCTTGTCTGCGTGAGAAATACCTTTTTCAAAGCAGACAAATAGGCCGAACGACCTTTTTTATAACCATAAAAATGTATCTTTTTAATATTTCTTTTAAAATTTCAAGATATATCTAAATAAAAATTATCTCAATGTGTTAATCAGAAAAAAAGTTTAGTGAGCGTGTGCCATTTGAGGTGCCTAACCACAGAACGTAGTACTATTTTATTTTGAAAACTGTCTCTAAAATATCTAGGGGACTCTAATATAGGTAGACTTTAAACGATACACAAATATACTTTGTATAATACGATACAAATTATCCAATCACATTTAATTACACCATTTGGTTTCCAAACGATTTGAATAAATATTCATCATAGAGCCTGGGGTCCGAACCCGCCCCCATTGTTTTTAGGTTATCAATATTGACATTTTGCAACATCTCTAAACTCTAAACCAGAGGAGAGGGGGTGAATAGAAAACAAAATAAAACAAAAAAAGTTTTTCCCTTCATTTAAATTAAGAAAACCAGGATAGGTGATTTTTTACTAGATAAAGTTTTAAGTTTTCGAAATTTCATCAATTCACTCTTAATGAGAATTTAAATTTTATATAAATTTCCTTCCTTTTCAACGCGCGCGCTCATTCACTCCGGATACCAAACTCTAATCGGACTCTATTTTTATACAAATTGTGATTTATTTATTAATATTTATAAAATCAAATTGAAAAAGTGAAAATTCTGCGGTATATCATAATTTTTCTATTATATTAATAAAATACTAGCCGCGCCGCCCGCCTTCGGCGGGCTTCGCGTCTAGCCAGGGGGGCTACGCCCCCCTGAACCCCCACCCACTGGCTCGGGCCCCCCTGCGGCGGACCCTCGCCTTTCTTAATTATGAGAAACTGGGTGGCGTCTAGACAGGGGGGCTACGCCCCCTGGACCCCCACCAACTGGCTTGGGCCCGCCTGCGGCGGACCCTCGCCTTTATTAATTATGAGAAACTGGGTGGCGTCTAGACAGGGGGGCTACGCCCCCTGGACCCCCGCCAGCTGGCTCGGCCCCGCCTGCGGCGGACCCTCGCCTTTTTATTCATTATAAAAAGAAAATTATTAGTATTAAGTATTCCAGTCCAGTGCCTGCTTGAGGATTTGTTTACCTTCATAGAATACACAACTGCAAAGAATACTTGAATATTTCTCTATACATTTCCTATGGGAGAAATCGTAACTTTAAGAATTAATAACTCGAAAAGTTATAGGAATTTCGGAACCCGAGTATTTTTCCGGGACTCTCCATAACGTCCTCTATATGACTGCAAAACTTCGTTTCAAAATTCCAACGGGAAGTTGGTCAAACAGAGCGTGACAGACGGACAGACAGACAGACGGACAGACGGACACACCGCTATTATATATATAGATATTTTGAAGAATAGTGGCGCAACCAGAAGTAGTTGTCTCTAAAGAGGAGGGGGGGGGGGGTTGATTTTTTAAGGGACTCCTCTCTGGCATTTAGCAGGTTTCTTCGAGAGTATTATGGTTAATAAGTGAAAAAGCCCGCCAAAGGGGGCGCCCCCTAGACCCCCCTTGCTCGCCTTTGGCGAGCAAATGCATCAAATTTATTCTTGAACACTGTTTGGAAATCTTGCCTTCGGCGAGCAATTGCAAGATTTTAAAGTTTTAAATTTCCCTCTTTGACTCAACTTCCTTTTATTCTGGCCCTGACAGGGACTTTTTTCTCCTCTTATTGTTAAAAAAAAAGTTTATCTTAGGAAACCTTGAAAGAGTATAATTATCATAATTATTTTAAATTTTATCATGATGACCGTTTTATTTATGCAAAAATGAAAATAAACTATAGCTTATATATAGATTTATTTAATATAAAAAAAAAAAACGTCAGGGTTAATTATGTTTATATGTAAATTGCAAGGAAAATTCCTTTAGTAAAAAAGTTAGGTTTATAACCATTTAAATATTTTTAAAATTAAGTATATTATTCATGACACTCTATTTATGTTATTTCTTTTAAATATATTTTTAGTTTTTATCGTGAGAAATATTTCAAAGGAGATCAAGATGAATGGAAAGATCAATTTTCGACCTAGTGCAAATTGGCCTTTAATTAAAGTATCGTTGCCCTCGGGCCTTGGTGTAGGGGTTAGCGTGCTGGCCTTTTATAACAAGGGCGCGGGTTCACTTTCCGTCCCAGGCGACAAAATTTATTTGCAACAAATCAATTTAAATAGATAGGTACGGGGTCTAAATGGCCTTCGATGCCGAAAAAGACTTAAAAAAAAAAAAAAAAAATATCATACTGTCGGAAACTAAATACTGTACATGTGGACTCATAAAATCTGATGTTTCAACAGAACACAACTTTCAATTACCAAAGATAATGGAATGTTGTTGTTTGCTGTACTGTATACCACAAAAAAATTGAGAAAATAGTCATCTCTCAAGAACTAACCTGGGAATTATCTATTCTATTTTCTATTTATTAAGATAAACATTTGACTTTTTTATTGCAAATTTCTTCTTAATCTGCATTTTTGACGTGACAACGTTTTACAAATCATGTCTATAGTGGGCGGTTAGGAGACATTCACGAAAAAGTTTAGCGGCTTGAATAACTCCGCTGTCTTAAGAGGTATAATTATAGGGTTAGAAAGAATGATTCTCAGCTAAAGATTTCACCATTTATTTTTTTCCTATCATTTCATTTTACCGCGCTGCGGTAAATTCTAATTTGAAAGTTTAAACCCCTGTAGATTCCGAACGGCTAATCAGATCAGACTAAACGTGATGTCGATTTGTGCAGGAAGAAAGCCTCTAATAGAATCTATATATATAATTCACTAATGTCCGTCTGTTTGTCTGTCTGTCTGTCTGTCAGTCCGTCTGTCTGTCACGCTCTATTTAGGCAACTTCCCGTTGGAATTTTGAAATGAAATTTTTTATGTATAAAGAGGACCTTCTCGGGATTACAGGAAAATTATTTTCATCCCGGAATTCCCATAACTTTTTGAGTTATTAATTTTTAAAGTTACGATTTCTCCCATAGGAAATGTATAGAGAAATATTTAAGTATTCTTTTCATTTGTGTATTCCATGAATATAAACAAATCTTCAAGCAGGCACTGGTTTGGAATAGTAATGATAATTTTTTTTTCATAATTAAGAAGAAAGGGCGAGGGTCCACCGCAGGCGGGCCCGAGCCAGCTGGAGGGGGTCCAGGGGGGCGAAGCCGAAGGCGGGCGACACGGCTAGTAAATAAAAAAATCCCGAGTATTTAACTCCAAAATCGATTTTATTCTCAAAAAACTTCATTTTTTAGGCAAAAAAATATCGAAAAATAGCCCTTTTTGTGCAATGCATATCTAGTGGACCATATAAGCTACATTAATTCTAAATATAAAGATTTTTATAATTGATTTATGCTTTTCGTGTTAAGCTAATGAAGGATTTAATTAAGAGATTTGCTTTTATCAAGAACAAGATAATCTTATTAAATAGTTTGCTTGCTAAGTATTAAATTGTTAATTCTTTTCATTGTCTAAAATTCCATTTTAGACAAATTGCTCTCTTATTCATTTTTAGCTATTATCAGATTCCATTCCTACTATTTATTAGAATAAAGATCCCTTACCAAGACGAAATTAATTTTTATTTTCAATAATTTAGTAAATAAATTATTTTCGTAATTAGAGCACCAAAATATTTTACTTTATAAAAAAAACTCCGGTATTTAAATAATTCCCTTGCCTTGTTACTCCTCTGTCGCCTCCCTCCTCATTGATGAGAATTTCGCTCCCAGTAGTTATGCAACCGGTTGTGATTTGTGTATTGATCATGAACTCGCGCTAAAAATCGCAATATTCAATTTGTCATTTTCTTAATTTAAAAGGAATTTTTATTTTATTTTATTTTTAATGTGCGAAGAAGAGGTTCTCTTCTCGACTCAAGCGGCAAAAATTTATTTCAATTTAATTGGCCACCAATCATTTATTCGGGGCCTGATTTAAACGAAATAATCTTCGATTTATCAGTCTAGTTCAGTGGTTCCCAACCTGGGGGCGATCGCCCCCAAGTGGGCGATTTGGGATATCAGGGGGGCGATGAGTATTCAAAGGGGGAAAAATTATTAGAGTTAACTAAAATTTAAAAGAATAAATCAAAAAGAAAAATCTCCTATTTACAGCATGGTCAGGAAAGAAGAGGAAAAAATATTGTCATAAAATTAGTCTGAAGATAATTCCAATCTAGAATAGAAACGTCCCAATCTAGAATTGATTAATAATTTTTGTCATTTTTGTTTTCATTGAATACAGATTGGCCGAAAAAATAATCCATTTTTGTTATTTTCTTCATAAAAATAAAATTATTATTAGATTTTTAAAAGGTTACGCCAAGAAAGAAATCAGACAAAAATATAATCAATCTTTATCTAATTTTTAATTTCGATTGCCGACGTTTCGGACGCAAATCGCATCCTTCCTCAGGACAACAGGTAGTATCATTTCTGTATTTTACTAACTACCGATTGTCCTGAGGAAGGATGCGATTTGCGTCCGAAACGTCGGCAATCGAAATTAAAAATTAGTTAAAGATTGATTAAATTTTTGTCTGATTTCTTTCCTGGCTTCCATACTACTCATATTTGAAAATTTCAACGTTTCAGTCACTATTTCTGCAGGTGTTGTATTTATTCACTTTGAAAAGAAAACGTTATCTGAGGAACTTGAGTGATTCACTTTGAAATAAAGTACTTTTTTGTTAAAAATTTTAAATCATGCAATGAAAATGAAAAGGGGGGGGGGGCGATAGGTGATAGACAACCTCCAGAAAGGGGCGATGGGCCAAAAAAGGTTGGGAACCACTGGTCTAGTTTATTTTCTTTTACACTTTTCTGATCCTTATTTGCAAAAGCAATTGAATTTGAAGCTAAAACTTTTGTTCTATATAAATTATACAAATTAGGCTACATATTTTTGTTAATGCTATTAAAAAGAAACCTTTTTAATAAAATTTGGAAAACAAATTAACTATATTGAACTTCGACACTAGAGAGACTCAGAAAACAAAATATTTGAAATATCTTTTAAGCATGCAATGTTAATGATAAAAGGTCAGTTGTTTTTATTTATTTTTTGAAGGCTTTTCTTAAGGACTCCGCCCTTAAAAACTTTTTATAATTAACAGAGAATCAAGTGCACTAGAGTCGTAGATTGCAAATTGTCTTTGGTCACGGATTACAGTTCTTTTGTAAATGAAAAAAACCAACCTCCGCATTAAAGGAACACCCTCTACTTTGACATAACGAATTTTAGTCAAATAAGTTTTTTTTATTATCTCACTTCTATGTTAATGTTAAATTAATTAAATTTAGCTAACATTCTTGAGTAAACTTTAAATCTTATTTGAAATAAATGAAAAACCACACTATTTCTAAAGTTAACACCTCTAAATAGGGGGGGGGGGGCATTCAATGTAGTCTGAACATTTTTTTTTAATATCTTTTTTGCATTGAAAATTTTGCTTACAAACACAATTTATTTTTTTTTTTAACACTAACACTTTTTTCTCATTCACACTCACACACATTACACAGTCTTTTGGCAATTTAGGCATATAAGACTTTGACAATAACCCTTATATTAATAATATAAATATTTGGGGTCCAGGCATTCTTATTTAAGACATTTGGTATCCAAAATGCTTAAATAATATCATCGGACTGCCTGGGATCCGAACCCGCGACCCTTGCTATACAAGGCACAAGGCCAGCTACATAAATTTATTCACCTGGATAATCTCAGAAGGGGTAATGTACTCTTGCCCCTGCAGGGTCCGAGATCATGATGTCACTTAAAATTTCTCCGCTATTCTAAAGCGAATGAAAGGAACACTGCTATATAACCTAAATTCTGTCCAGTGTCATAAATAAAATTAATTAATTAGTCCAGCCGTTTTTATGTCAACTGTAAACGAGATGTACATACAAACAGAAAGACTGACTATCAACTTAGGAATGGGGAAGGGGACTTGAATTCACAAAGAGCGTAAAATTCCTTCATTAAATTGTTTTCTTTTTAATAATTCGCAAAAAAGAAAATAAAGCAATCCCAAGATATCATTTTAGAGCACAAATTGAACTTAGGGATTCTTATATTCAAAAATCTGTTAGGGATGCGAAATTTTCTTAGAAAGCTTGTCTCTTGAGACTAACGGCAAGGCTTTGGTATGTCTAACTGGCTGGCTTTATTAATCGTCTGACCGGATTTATAATCGTATATAAGACGTAATAGAAAGACAATGGTAACCACAAAACGACAACAACAAATCAGTAGTCAACCACTGAGTGGCCTTTATTGACTTATTTACTCTCCTCTTCTAGCTACTATTATTCTTTATAAATTCATGTAGCCTACAGCCACCATGGTTTTTATTTACTTTCAACTAATCCTTTGAATTCGTAATTACCCTAAAAATATCACTAATCACTATAAATGAAACTAATGTCATCAAAATCGTAGAATATTTTAACTAGCCTACTATAAATGAATACTATTTTAATTAACATCAATGTGTGGCTTCCTATGCTGAAAGTCATAAAAAAACTGCAGTAGAAATCTCCGGTTCGATCCTCGACTGAAACAATTTTCTTTTTAGATTTGTGAGTTAATAAATAATTAATTTTCAAAAAAAGGGGTTTTGTTTATTGAGCTAGTCTTTATTTCGTGACAGGATTTTCATTGAACATAATGAATCATCGAAAATGAAACAATATTTACAAATTTTTTTAACAAGTTTACACACCTTCTATGACTCGAACTGATGATAAATCTTTTCAATAATGACAATCAGACAAGTTAAATAAATAAGTAAATAAAATGCTTTTAATTTTCCCATTAACTAACTCGTAATAACCCATGGCAAGCAAAAGAATATTTAGATAGAAAATATTTTTAGGATCAACCATTTGAAAAGTAATTATTTTATGAATATACATTTTAATATGCGGAAATTATATTATATATTCAAATTTAGGATAATACGTATGTCCTCGGATGATTGCACCTTCTGAACTCGAACCCGGATCTTACACTTTCATCCCCATTGGTTTTATATCAAAAGATTTATTGTCTGAATCCTCACAGCTCCAGAGAGCCTTTTTTAAATTTAACTATTTTAGTCAATATTAATAAATTATTTAAAAACTATTTGACGATCCTATATCGAAAAAAAATAAGACAGCAATTGTTTATTTAAAAGATGTATTTCGTTGGTGTCTACTCTCCTAGATATTTATTATTCATACTGTTGCTTTTCATTAAATAAATCATAAAACCCATTATTGATTTTTCTTTTTTGGTTTTTATTAAATTATAAATTCCCTTTTTATTTAGATACTTTGGACGATCAATTAGTATCTGATAGGCAACCCGCACAACAGCAAAGCTTTTTCGGTTGCTGTTTTTAAAATACAGGCGTTCCTTTCTTTTAGTTTATGTTAGGTCCCTCAAGTACGAAAATTCGCTTGTAAATAATATCGCCCAAAGACTATTACATGTACTTTTTTCAGTTTTGTTCGATTTTCACAAAATTCGTTCTAATCATTTTAATTAAAATTCATAAATCATTTATTTTTTAGATGTTCTTTAAAACGTATGCCCTCAAAATGGTTTGAAGCATACTTTACACATCTCATTTAAATTTATATATTAATAAAAAAGTCGAGATAAATTTCCCTGAAAGAAATGAATCAGTTTAAGATATTATATTAAAATAAAAACATGGCGTTTTTAATTAAGTGGTGACCTTCTTCAAGCTAATAAATGTCATTTGAAAACATAAGAATAAAAAATTACTTCTTAATTTCATTTCAATATTCATTCTCGATTTACAAATCATCTTTATTCCTATGTTACTTAATCCAATGATTTATAGAAAAAAAAAATGGGTATATATTACCGTTGATTTATTAAATACCATTAAAAGATAGTTTGAAGTTTGAGACAAATTGAGAGAGTGATTTAATAAACTTATTTTGCCCAAAGAGGCTTATTAATGAGAGAGATTTGATGCTGTTAATGATGGATGAATCATCTTTAAAAGGATGCAATATAATATTAGTATGCAATGAGTTCGGCGGGGGTAAGCTAACGGTTTCATTTTATTTATTTATATAAAATATATGAATACTTCTAAAAATATCGATAGACCTCAAACTTTTAGAATAAATTATTAACCGGTTCATATAAAAATGGATTTTTTTTTTATAAAACGACTTATCTATTTAATAAATAATCATTTTTTAAGCCAAAGAAACAAGCATTTAATTTACATTTATTTCTTTTATAAGGAAATTTCAGATTTCATGAATTCCCATCAAAATAGGTATATTAAAAAATCTGGTGTGACTGGCCGCACAGCGCACAACTTTCTTTATAAATATACTTTTGATTTCATGATGCTCAATAAATTAAAACAAATTGTTTTTCCGCTGCTTGCAGATTGCAGAACGGAAAGAGGCTGCAGGGCTGTCATCGGCTTTGCCCGTGGGTGTAATTCGAACAGGAGGACCTCGACAACTTCGATTACAACGTTGCGAACATGGCTATGGCTTTACACTCAGACATTTTATTGTTTATCCTCCAGATTCGGTAATTTATCTTTTTTCTTATTTTAAAAATTAAACACCTTTTTAATACTTTTTTGTTCGTTATTATTTTTAGGTGGCAGAAGGCCTGGCGCCCCCAGGTTTGGCTCTCACCGAACCTATGGACACTATCTTCGTGAAAAGCGTGCGGCCTAATAGTCCAGCAGATCAAGCAGGTCTTGCTACAGGTAATTAATAAAAAGTATCAATTCAATAGATTAGACATTTGATTAAACTAACCTTCGATAGATTAAAAGATTTTTATTGATAAGATATCAGAATTTGTGACATTGCAAAGGCCATTTTTATTTTATTTTTATCCCAATCAAGATAAATATCGTTTCAAATGCATAAGGTACCATCATTTATTTTAATAAGTCATTTTTCTTTTAATTTATTTAATAAACTTGAATTACGATGAATTGATATCTACTTGTTAGAGTTGAGTTGGCCTATCTCTTTTAAATAATACCGTTTGATTTATTTAGAACAATACTGTACATTTATTTATTTATTGAAACAATTTCTTAGTGTTTATTTTTACACTTGATAAAGACTCCAAATTCTATAATAGAAATATTTTATATTTCAAAAATATGAAACCAAGATTAATTCTAAAAATCATATGATTAATAAATAAATCTAAAAAATAGGAAAGTTCTTATGCTCCCATCTTGTTGCTTTTTGTATCTTCACAATTAATCCAACCAGGTGAAATATTTTGTACTACGTGTATTATATTCAAAGTCATAGGCGTAGCCAGAAATTTTTGATGGGGGAAATTCAGGATGATTTCTCCCCCCCCCCCCGGCCCCCCGGCTAATGGGGCAGTATAAGGCGTCTAATGAAATATATGACTAGCCACTCAGCCCGCCTTCGCTTCACCCCCCTCGGGCTGGCTCGGGCCCGTTCTTTCTTAATTAAGTGCCGCAACTCGTTTCAGGCCAGGGGCGTATATAAGGGGGGCCGAGGGCCCCCCCCCGAAATTTCCTAAATGCATATACATATATAGGAATATAGCAGGGGCGCCGGAACGAATTTGAATCAGGGGGGCAAAAAATTTTTTTTAGAAAATTAAAATATAATAATTTAATATGTTCAAATAGTATAAAACAAAAACAAATCTACTATAAAAAAACTTTAAAAATTTTAAATAAAATCACAATTTTAATAAAATTAAAATTTAAAAAAAATTTGCTAGTGATTTTATCAAAAATTTTTGTAAAGAATTTGGAAAAAAATGAATTTCTTGCTCTTTTAATTTTTTTTAATTTAGAAGATTTTATTTTTCAAGAGTAAAAATATATCATTTTTAAAAATAAATGAAATAAAAAGAAGAAATTTTGCCCCCTCTGTCCCCCCCTATAGGATGCCAGGGGGGGCAATGTACCCTGCCCCCCCCAGTTCCGGCGCCTATGGAATATAGAGGCAATAATGGGTCTCGCCCCCCCCCCGAAATGTTTGCGCGGGCCCATTTTCCAAACGGTTCTGAAAGTGAAAATGTTCAGCAGGCGGCAAACGGAAAAATTTTTTGGCTCCGCCGGCGGCAAAAATTTAGCGTCTCTAAAAAAAAAGGAAAAATATTTTTTCGGACGGAAAAAAATTTTGGTTCCGCGCAAGAGAAAATGTTCCGCAGGCGGCAAACGGAAAAATTTTTGGTTCCGTCGGCGGCAAAAATTTTGCGTCTCTAAAAAAAAAGGTAAAATATTTTTTCGGACGGGAAAATATTTTGGTTCCGCAAAATTTTTGAGATCAGGCCCCCCCCCCCCGAAAAAAATTTCTATATACGCCCCTGTTTCAGGCAATAAAAAATACAACCCTCTTAAAGAATTTTATTATTATTTGTACCAAATTTTACAGTCACACCAGATTTTTTTTTTTTTCTAGAAAATTTATTTGCTTAGAGATTAATATTTTCTTTCTGGTTCAATGTCTTAGATTTGCAGGGGAGCGGTAGTAAATAAATTAATTTTAGTTAAGTTTGAATTGATTTAGATAAAAATAAAATTAAATTAATTTGTTGATCTCAAATGATTTCCTGTGGGAAATTTATTTTCCATAACAAAAACCTAAAATAAAATCATTTTATCAATTAATTAAAGGGAAAGTATTTATTATACTCTGGAGATACATATAATTAATATGAAGACTAAAAATATCTCCAGTAGGTTTCTCGGCCTCCTTTTCTATGCCTTTACATTTGGCCTTTTACTGTATATAACTAACTATAAAATACTTTAATAATTAAATACAAGCAAAGCCAGAGGAAGGGCTTACTGTGGTGGAGTCAAAAAACGTTCCCCCATTCATTTATTTTTAATTTTAAATTAAAGGACTGAGATCCTTTACCTCTCTCTCTCTTTCTCTTTTTAATTAGGAAAATCTTTCAATAATTTCCAATGGATTTTTATTTTTTATAGAATTCAAATATTAAGGTTGTTCGGACATTAAAGCACTTTCCTTGATTAAAAGCTAATTTTTTAATATGTTATTAATCACTATCAAATACGTATAAAATAAAATTTTGAAGCAGATCTGACACAGGGTTATCGTTGTGACCGGTTGGATCCTCAACAAGGAGTATAGAAGAAGAAGACAGAGGAGGCGGTGGCTAGTTGTTGTTTTGTTTTGAAAAGATGTTTATGTTTTTTGTATTTAACTAGAAAGAATAAATTTGTCTACTGCTTTTATAATTTGAGTTTATTTGTTCTACCTGCGACAATTTGGCGACCGTGACAGGACAATGAAGGGGGTATCGCAAAGATGCCCAGTTGAAACGTGCCAAGGTGGATCACCCGGCGATCACTGGGTCTTCTGTGATGGTGAGTGTGAACAATGGTACCATATTGCGTGTGAAGGAGTGGAGTTGAAAGAATTGAATACAACAGAGGAATACGTCTGTAGAAAGTGTAGAGCAGGGAAGGGTAGGAAAAAGAAGGGTCAAGGCGGGGCAGTAAAGGAGATAGGAATATTAAAAAAAGAGCTGGAGCAAAAAATTAACCAAGTAAACGCTCGGATTCAGGAGGAGATAGAGAGCATAACGGAGAGGATGGAAAAGATCGAAAGAGAGTTAACGGGCAGAATTAAAGATCAGAGACAGACACGAGAAGAAGGGGTGGCCCCGGCAATGAAGGAGGAGTCAAAGATACCCTCGGGACTTATTAAACCAGCTCTAATCACTACCGTGCAATACCTACTGCCTAACTTTGCGGGACGAGACTGGGAGGACCCTCAGGATTTCCTGAAAAGGGCAATGGTTCTCTTTCAACAGTACCAAATCCCTAAAGAGGGATGGGCAAATATTCTAGCGCACAAATTAAAAGGGGAAGCGGAGGCATGGTGGCGCGCGGTAGATACAAGGCAACTCCAATGGGAAGAAATAAGGGTAGATTTCCTGGAACGATTTGACGATGAGGCATTGAAATTACGGTTGAAAGCTAAGCTCTTTGGGGACAAGCAGCCCCGCGGACAATCCGTAGAGGAGTTTCTAGCTGAAAAATGTTCCCTATTTCGCCGATTATTCCCTAAAGAAAAAATAACGTCAGGGTTTGCGATTGAACTGATAGAGCCCGAGATTAGAAGCAGATTGAGAACGGGGGGACAAATGGAGTGGAACGAGCTACGGGTTAGGGCAAGGCAGATTGAAAAGGATCTAGAAAAAGGAGGGAGAGAAGGGATCGGAAAAGACAGAGGGAGTGAGCGAAGCCAGGAAAGGGTAGTTTGCTTCAGGTGCCAAGAACCAGGCCATACTAGTCGGTTTTGTACCATACAGGGCCAGGGAAACGGAGGGCAGGGCCTCCCCAACGTCCAGGGGAGGAGGTCCTAAAACCCGGCACTGGACATAAGTCCTCGGAAGGCTGCCTCGGCGCCTTCAGTCAGGAAACAAAAAAACCACCCAGTCCAGCGATAGAGGTCGAACATGAGGGGAGGCTATTGGTGGCAAACCTAGATACGCAAGCAAGTGACAATTTCATTAGCGCCAAGGTGACGAAGGAGCTCAAGCTAACATTAATCACGGAGAGGAAAGAGATTGAGTTGGCAGTGAGAGGATATGGGCAACAATTAGAGGGGTATTGTTGGTTGACCCTGGTAGTCGCGGGCACAAAAGTGCCGGTAAAGGCCTGGGTGGTGAAAGAGCTGAGGATGGAGCTGATACTAGGAAATGCGTTCCTGGCGGATCAGAGAGTTGTAATTGATTACGAAATAGGAACGATAAGTTGGGGGAAGGAAGCAAGGGAAGCACGAGCCTGGGTGAGGAAATCGACAAGAGGGGAAGTAGACTTAACAGAATTAGTAAGCGGGGGTGAAAGTGAGCGAATTATAGAAATCCTAAAAGAGTATCCAGAGGTAATCACTGACAAGGTGGGCAGAACCAGGACTGTACGTCATACTATAGTTTGTTCAGCGACTAAACCGGTAGCGCTAAGGCCCTACAAAATGTCTTATGAAAAGATGAAGGTAGTTATAGAAAAAACTAGAGAAATGGAGCAAGATGGAATGATTGAACCGAGCACGTCACCATGGGCGGCCCCCGTCGTGTTAGCGCCAAAGAAAGACGGTAGCTGGCGGTATTGCGTCGATTATCGGGAATTGAACAAGGTCACAGAAAAGGACTCATATCCAATGCCGAATCTCCTGGAAATAGTCTCCAAGCTCAGGGGTGCGAAAGTATTTTCCTCTCTAGACCTGCGATCGGGCTACTGGCAAGTAGAGATGGACGAGGAATCCAAAAAATTCACAGCGTTTGCCACGCCGTGTGGACTTTTTCACTTCAAAGTGTTACCCTTTGGATTGAAAAACAGCCCCGCCACTTTCCAGAGGTTGATGAACGAGGTGCTTCGGGGATATATCGGGGACTTTTGCCATGTATATCTCGACGATATATTAATATTTAGTAAAAACCTGTCGGAGCATCTCGGACATTTGAGGCGGGTATTTGACAGATTGAGAAGCCATGGCTTGACGTGCAATCTTAAAAAATGCAGCTTCGTCACCACAACGCTAAAATACCTAGGGCATACTATATCCGAAGAGGGTATTAGCAAAAACCCAGACAAAATTAAAGCGGTTAGTGAGTTTCCCATCCCAAAGAATGCTAAAGAAGTACAACGGTTCGTGGGATTATGCCAATGGTTTGGCAACGCTACGGAAGGATTAGCAACCGAGTTGAAGCCCATATCCGATCTGTTAAAAAAGAACCAAGGTTGGACTTGGGGACCAAGCCAACAAACAGCATTTGAGAAAATCAAAACCACACTGCTAGCAACGCCTAAGTTGTGTCACCCAGACTTTACGAAAAAATTTATAATCCAAACGGACGCCAGCTTAGTTGGATTAGGAGCGGTAATTTTCCAAGAAGAGAATAAAAATAGGAAAATCATTGAATACGCGAGTCGGAAGTTGAGCCCTACCGAATGTAAATACTCAGCAGTGGAGCGGGAATGCTTGGCGATCAAGTGGGCGATAGACAAGTTTAGACCGTATGTTGAAGGGAAATGTTTTGAGCTAATCACAGATAGTAAGGCGCTAGTATGGCTAATGAAGATGAAGGATAAAAATGCGAAGCTGCTCAGATGGGCTTTGGAACTGATGGGGTATGAGTTTACAGTGACGCACTGCGAAGGAAGAAACAACGTGGCCGCGGACCTGTTATCACGTTTACCAGAGGAGGAAGAAGAGGAGGAAAGACAAGAAGCAACGAGGGTCGGAGGTAGTAAAGAACAGCTAGCCGTGATTGGAGAGAAGGATCAAGAAGAAGGCATAACTAGGCGTCGGCTCCAGGAATGGCAAGAAGAAAGTCCGGAAATAGAAAAAATGAAAAAAGGAACTGAGGACGGAATAAGTATACTAAACGGGTTAGTGTGCAAACGAGTGACAAGCAAGGGGGACAACCCACGATGGGTGGTTGTAATACCGAAGGAGAAAAAAGATAGAATATTGTGGGAATACCATGACAGTCCGCTAGCAGGACACCCCGGCGTAGAGAAAACAGTGGAGGCAATTGGGGTGAAGTTCACCTGGAAAGGCATGAGGGAAGATGTGAAGGAATATGTGAACACGTGCGAGGTCTGTCTAGCCTCGAAGCCAGTAAATCGGGATATGAAGGGAAGGATGAAGGCCCGCGACCCCACCCAACCGGGAGAGATTCTGTCACTGGACTTAATGGGTCCCTATCCCCCGTCGATGGGAAAGAGATTTCTTTTAGTGGTGACTGACTTATTTACACGATGGGTGGAGGCATTCCCCATAGGAACCAGCTCTGTAGGAGTCATTGTGAGGGTCCTGAACGAAGAGATATTCCCAAGGTTTGGATACCCTCGGGTACTACTAACCGACAATGGTCCGCAGTTTAAGTCTAGAATTTGGCAAAAAACGCTGGACGAATGGAAAGTCACCGGCTGGACTACACCCGTGTATCACCCACAGGCCAACCCCACAGAACGAAGAAATCAAGAACTGAAGAAATTGTTGAGAGTCAGTCTCGTGGATGAGCCACACCACAGATGGGCAAAGAAAATACCTAAAATCTTGTTCATCCTGCGAAATAGGAGGGTTGAGAGTACCGGGTACTCACCCGCGAAACTAACGTTGGGGAGGGACCTTATGGAACCAGGCGGATGGGAGTTGAGGGTGGGCGAGGAGAAGACGCTCAGGGATATGGATAACTGGGCGGACGAAAGAGAGAAAGAAAGGAGAAAGATAGAGGACGAAGCTAGGAAAGAGTCGGAAAGAAAAAATGCCAGATATGTGGAAGAGAAAAATCGAGGAAGAGATGAACATCCGTTCAAAGTAGGTAGCTGGGTGTTTATGAAGGCACACCCTGTTTCAAGTCTCCCTCAAGGAATCCATGCGGGCTTCCTCAGAAAGTATCAGGGGCCGTTTCAAGTGAAAAAGGTTGGCGAGGGGGGTACACTCGAGATAGAAGACGGAACTAAGCGGATAAAAACCCAGGCGAAGGATTGTCGGCCCGTAGCTGCGAGGACATTTTTTCGCCAGCGGGAGAGTTGTGACCGGTTGGATCCTCAACAAGGAGTATAGAAGAAGAAGACAGAGGAGGCGGTGGCTAGTTGTTGTTTTGTTTTGAAAAGATGTTTTATGTTTTTTGTATTTAACTAGAAAGAATAAATTTGTCTACTGCTTTTATAATTTGAGTTTATTTGTTCTACCTGCGACATCGTGTAATTTAAAAAATTGAAATTTAACATGTAGCCTATGGGGAATAACGACGAAACGCACACATATCGAATTATATAGCCACCTCTGCAATAGATACAAAAACAAAAAAACTTACATTTTATTAATTCACTTCCGAGGAATATGTTAAAAATAAAATCAAAAGTTTCTGCCGACCGCTTTTAAAGATATTTTAACAAGAAAGTCAAAAAATTCTCCAAAATGACAGTCGCTAATATTTAAAAATAATGAATTCTCGAGAGTCAGACCAGCCTGGCAACGTCGCATAACATAAGTGTCTTATCTCTATGTCAGATACATTTTTTTTTCAATTTTACAATATTTTTTCTCGCAAATCGTCCATTGTGTTTAAACTGATTTGCATTAAACATTGTAATATATTAAATAAAATAAAATTTAAGGCGTTTAAGATTTAAAATAGATAGTTGATGAATGCAATGTTGCCAGTTCTATATTACGTGAAATACTGCTCAAGTCGAAAGTCATTCATTTATTATTTTTGGTAATTAAATTATTAACTTAATCCAATTATAAACTATGATAGGTCACGACTAAATTATAATAAGGAATTTTGGCATTCAAATTTTTAATTTTATTTAAAAAAAATTTAGATTCTATTATGACTTACGATGTACTATCCGAACAACCTTAACAAAAATATAAATGACATTATGTTATTTAATTACATTTATTTTTACTTCCTATATATGAAATATATAGGAGAGAAAGTATTGCGATCATGTCAAAAATTCGATGTCGAGATTTTGATGGATATACATGTTTTGAGGTCCCCTGAGTCCAAAAAAAATGGGTCCCGCAAATTGGTCTGTGTGTGTGTATGTATGTGTGTGTGTGTGTGTGTGTGTGTGCGTGTGTCTGTATGTGTGGACAGATTTTTAGCATGAAGGAATTGAGCTACCGGATTGAAATTTTATATTTAACTTAGGTACCTTTGAAGAATCTCAAAATAAGCTTTTGAACAAAATCGGCCAAAAAGTACTAGTACTTTACTGATGTACTTTTTCAGTTTTTTTCGATTTTCTCAAAATTCCCTCCAAGGATTTTTTTAAAATTCATAAATCAACTATTTTTTAGATGCTCTTTAAAATGTATATTCTCATTTTGCCGTTGAAATCTTCTGAAGACCACTTTACTCTTGTTCTTCATAGGAAAGATAGAAATGGTTGCCATGGTAACGGAATTTAAATCTTTTTCTTTTTATTAGATTAAAAATCAATTATTATTTAAATTCCCATTTTTTTTTTTTTTTTTCTGTCTTTAATTGTTTCAAAGAAAACATATATGTCTCTCTCTCACTTGCAAACATTATCGTCTCTCTCTACTCTTTTTAAATTCCCTTTCCACCTTATCTTCGCATAGGAACAATGTTAATTTCCTATAGGGATTTGTATGTTAATTTCGATTCAAAAGGGGGTCCCCTTTGGAACTTTTTAGGCATTTAAAATTTTTTTTTCCAATTCTTATGAAATTTTGTATTTATTTACGATTCTATATTGTGTATAAAATGTCCAAATATGAGATTAAAATTTTGAAAAATAACCATAGTTTATTTGAAGCAGTCAACATTTAAAATCCAAGTTTGAAACTAAGGTGCTATCGGAAACTAAATATATCTCGACACAAAAAATCTGGTGTGACCAGCACAGTGCGCAACTTTCTCTTACCGAAGGGTAAGAGAAAGTTGTGTGCTGTGCGCCAGTCACACCAGATTTTTAAATATTCCGCTACTTTGAACTTAGTCTTTTGTTGATAACTTTAGATCTTTTGAACTGATTGTTGCTAATTTCATTTATTTCTAACAATGAGTTAGTAAAATATTAATTCCTTACTTTTTATTATTTAAGGTTAATTCTATTTTCTATTCTATTTTCTATTTTCATCTCTGTTTGCTTTTTCTATTTACTATTAAATTAATTAATTATTTCTCCATTGCATATTTGATACATCATATTTATTTATTTATTTATTTATCCATTTGATGTGATTATGATTTTATCAAAAGTTTGCCAATGCATTTAATCTTTAAATAGGCTACTTTAAGTAAATACTGTTAAAACAAAAAAAAAAAAATCATTCAAATCATCAGTTTTTTAATAAATTTTATTTTGTTACAGGAGATCGGATTATTGCAGTAAATGGTCAGACAATCACTCGACATACCTATGCTCAAGTAGTGCAACTTATTCAGCAAAGCGGCCCTTCTCTTGCCCTACTCGTCGTCCCTAAAGAAGAGGATCTATTGCAGAGGGTACATATTTTGATATACCTTTAAAGAAGGAAAAATATCTCAACAATTTTTATCACGGACCTACCAATTATAACCTAATAATCGCAAAGATTGACAGCCACTTTTTTTCTTAATCACTAGCCGGGCAATATACATGTATTTTGCATAACTTTTATTTTGAGGAGTGAGAAAAAAAGGGGTAAAATTACATTTTTAAAAGTTTCTTTTCGGTGGTAATTGTTATACTCCAGATAGAGATTGTCAAATCCATTTATTGGGCTCAATTCTTTTGATCCCTTGAAATCTATTGTTTGTTTCGAGGATTATATAAAAAAAAAAATAAGAGAAGTAAATTTAGGATCCGCTCCTAGTCGCTGCTTGGTTGTTGTAGGAGGGGGAAACATTCCAGAAAGATCGAAAGAGATAGAGATGTAACTTCTGTCAAACAAACAAAGCTGCTTCTAATTTTACATTTGTTCACACTTTTAAAATATCATCCTAAATTTTTTTCTTCTCATGTTAATTTTATATAACATATTCTAGAAATATTTTAATTAAAAAATCTATTAACTTATCTATCCCCTATATTACTTCCCGGTGATTAATTGTTTTCTCTGTTACATTATATCCTTTATCTTTATAATTTAACTTTTGTTCCTTTCTTTAGTTCAGAAAGATCTTTTTAATAATTAATGTCCAGTTACCCAGTTGCACCAACACATCTTAGATCTTAAGCTCGTCTAACATCTTACAATTGAATTTGAAATCAAGAAATCGGGTCTTAAGATCCTCTATTTATGCCTCAATAATAACAATAAGATATATTTATTTCAAAAAAATATATATATTCTATATATAAAGGGTTGAATAGGTAAAATGCCACATTTCGCTTTTTTAAGTTATGGAAGGCTCAAGGCGAGCTTAACATCTAATTTCAGATTAATAATCCAACTCCTCTAACCTGGAATCTGTATGAATAAGCTGAAATTGAATCACCTGGTTTGAGATCCTTTATCTTAAGATCTAAGATGTTTTGGTGCAATCAGGCATAAATATTTTTTTTAAAACCACATGTATTAGATCCTGAGCCTTAGGTCTTTAACACTAATTTGTTATTTTATTTTTGTTTTTATAGTATTTTGGGGAAACAGCACATAATCCTGAAACAAATAACCGTCCATCGCCTCGTCGTTTAAGATCTCCAGAAAAGAATTATCTTTTGCCAACTGCAACAGCTCCAAGAAGAGATTCTCGTCTTTTAGACACAACGTGTTGCCTACTCACAGAGCCAACCAAACCAAGTGATGTATGCAAATATTTTAATATATACGATAATAATAATTTTAAATACAGTATTTAACAAATTTTAATTTAAAATTATAAAAGAGGAGGCAATGGCTAAGCCGGCTAAGCTTATGATTACGGAGTCCGAAGTCTCAACACGGCTCGGGTTCGGATCCAGCTTGCCACAAATAATTCAAACATCCTGCCGAAGTCTCCTCTTAGGGTAGGAAAGGGGAATAGCCCCACCGTGGTATCACAAAGGGCCTAATTGGCCTAAGTGTGTTCCCTCTCTGGGAACGGCCAGTTCAACCTAACATAACCTAACAAATTTTATGAGTATATGTATTTTGCTGGTTCTCTAGAACAGGGCTTCTTAAAGTAGTTGGCCGCGGCCCACTAGGGGACCAGGGAATTGCCCACAGGGGGCCGCGATGAGTCCCAAATGTAACAACACACTCATTTCAAAACATAATAACCGTGTTTATTTTTGTTACACGCTTTTACTGTTAACATTAGTAAATGCATGCATTGACTATTAAGTGTATGCGTATACGAAATTCAAAATTATAAATAGTTTTTTAATCAATATGAATTTAAAAAATCTGGTGTGACTGGCGCACAGCACACAACTTTCTCTTACCTTCGGTAATCGAAAGTTGTGTACTGTGCTTGTCACACCAGATTTTTTGTGTCGACATATATTTAGTTCCCGACAGTACGGAACATTTGAATTCAGATGTAAAATTTATAAGTATGGGAAAATATTTATATTTTGTTACCATGGCAACCATTTCTCCTATCCTTCCCTATGAAATACAAGAGTAAAGTGGTCTTCAGAAGATTTCAATCGCAAAATGAGAATATACATTTTAAAGAGCATCTAAAAAATAATTGATTTTTGAATTTTAAAAAAAATCGTTGGAGCAAATTTTGAGAAAATCGAAAAAAACTGAAAAAGTACATCAGTAAAGTACTAGTAATCTTTGGCCGATTTTGATTAAAAGCTTATTTTTCCGGTCCCGGGGGGTGTTTAAGTTAAATATAGAATTTCATCCTCGTAGCTCAATTCCTTCATGCTTAAAATTGAACACAGACACACCCACCCACCCACCCACAGACAGACCATGTCGCGAAAACCACTTTTTTGGATTCAGGGGACCTCAAAACGTGAAGATCCATCAAAATCTCGACATCGAATTTTTGACATGAATCCAATACTTTCTCTCTATATATATATTACATATATACATAGTTAAGAGAAAGTAAAAAATAGGAGGCCCGTGAGATATTGACTAGGATTTCAAAAAGTTTAAAAAGCACTGCTCTAGAACAGTGGTCCCCAATTTCCGAGCCGCGGAGGGGTACCACTCAGTGGATCAAATGGGCCTCCCAAGGAACATTAAATTACTGTATGCCCCTCGGGCTTGTGCGATTTCCCATGGACAAGAGGTTATATTTACTTAACTTTACTTTATACTGATTTTAAAAAATTTCAACAAAATATTTAACCTAGGCCTAATTATGTTGAGTTCTTAAAGTATTTTCGCATGGGTTCTGCATTTATATATAATACTAGTAGAAATTGATTGAGTTGATCAAATTCTTCCTTTTAATAAAGAGAAACAAAATAAAAGTAAAAAAAAATCTAGTTGATTCACTGGAAAACAGATACAATCCATTATTTTATTCTTTCGTTAAAAAAAATAAATAAAAAAAACAACGATTCACTTTCTAATTGATGATTATCCATTTATATACTGTATATATTTACATTTTATTTAGAATGACTCATTTTTACCGTCATTTCCTGAGTTCAATCGAACAAAAAAGTTCAAATATTAATTTGCGATTTTTTAGCTTTTTTGTTCAAAAAATAATATTGTTATCTCACTTAACCTTTTATTATAGTTTAATAATACTAACATAGTGTTTTTTTTTTGTCTAGCTGGAACCCCGCTGGGCAGGACATTTTTCAACTCGTGATACTCTATTTGGTTGCTCAGAAAGTTCCCCTCCACCGCCATCCTCTTTGTCTTCCTCCTCATCCTCTACAATGACCATGACTACTTCTAGTGTGATGGACAACAATGCCAGTTCCAAAGATAGTCTCACATCGTCCTATGATTCAACATCCACTTCAACATTAACAAGTGCTCTCGCTGGAGGTGAATCAGAAGATCTAGTGCTCTCTCGATTACGTAAATCTTTTGAACAAAAAGAAGAATTTTTACGTGGCGGATGGCAGCAACAACAACAACAAATTAACCGAGGGGGTTTTTATTCAAGGCCACAGAGATTTCAAAAGCCTCTTTGGCCACCGCCAAATGAATCGATCTCTTCAACTATTACCCCAATTGTTAATAATCTTGCATCAACGGGTTCAGCTTCAGCAAGTCCAAAAAAATTTGCCTCTTCGTTACATCGAATACACGAAAATCAATCAATTGAAATCAATGATCAAGATACTTATATCCCTTCACCTGCCTCTGCTGAAACAATGTCACCCTCTGCTTCAAGGCATTCACGTAAGATCACATTTTTTTATTAAATACATAGGTAAAATGTTTCTATCAATAAATAGACAAGCTTTTTTTCGGAACAATAGAAATTTTAGAGATTCCCAAACATAATTTCTTGACTGAAGAGAAGGACCTAAAAGTATTGGAGCTATTTGAATTTATTTTTAATAATAATTACAAAATAAGCTATAAACAACTTTGCTATTAGATATTCAATTTTATTTAAAAAAAAAATTGTCTTGTCTCATTTCATTTGAATAAAAAATTAATTATAAGGTCTTTATATATATTTTTTATCTTATTTTTCTAAAAAGTAAATATAAATATATTTATCTTCTCCTTATATTTACTCAATTTTAATTGTTTAATTATAATTTCAGCATTTTATTCTTCTCCAACGTCACTTCAATTAGTATCACGCCGGGCAAAACAGTTTGAAGCTGCAGCCTCAGCGGCTGCAACCGATGATCCGCATGATGATCCTAGAACCAATTTCTATCGAAGTGAATTATCAAGATTATCCACTTCTAAACGAGCTGTGGCTGCCAGTGTTGCCGTTCGTCGAAAAGAATTTGAATCTCGTTCTCATTCTGCAGAACATCCAAGTCGACAACGATTAACCACTGGCACCCATCGGGAAAGTCGGTCTTTAGAAGCCAATGGTAAGCAAAGTAAACAATCATATTTATCACGAATGTGTTTATTAAAGCTTTTGTGGTTTGTATTATTATTATTATGGAAGTTTTTAATTATAGACCACATTTTTGTATTAATTATTTATTAAAAATATAACTGTTTAACTGTACATCGTTTCGACTGCTTATTCTGCAGACGTTTTCAAGTACTGTACACCTGCTCCGACTTAAGTGAACTGACCTCTACAGTCATTTCTATGAAGTTAGACACAAACTTCAGCGCCATCTACTCTCATTCCCATGAAGTCATACACAATTATCAAAGCAAGTGTTTACATAAAACAAAAAAACAACATAATGTTACAATAAGTTTTTGATTTTTTAACATAGGTGATACAAAATATTATTATTAAATTATTCCATTAATATTTTGTACCATCTACTCTGGTATGTTAAAAAATGAATATCATGCTTATTTTGTTTTATGTAAACACTTGCTTTGATGATTGAATCTGACTTCATGGTAATGAGTGTGGATGCCGCTGACGTCGTTGTATATAAAATCCACGTAACAGTCCCTTAGAGATAGGTTCACTTGAGTCGAAGTAGGTGTACAGTACTTGAAAGAATAAGCATTATTTATATTTTTAATAAATAATTAATACAAAAATGTGGTCTATAATTAAACTCTTATAATAATAATCATATTTAATTAAAAATTCACCCAATTAACTATCAAACTTAAAAAAACGATCTCTTACGACCTTGTTGTGGGTGGTTGGTTTCATTGATTAATAATCAGCATCAACGGCTACGTCACTATCACCACCATCCTCTTCATCTGCTGATGTGAGTGATGTTGGTGGACGTCGTGCTTCCATTTCCACTTTACGTTTATCCGGCAACAGAACTACTCCAATAGGAAGTCGTTATCTGCATTGTCCTCCACCATCCGATGTTGATGATTACTTCGCATCAATTGAGGCCAGCCTCGGCCGAACATCATCACATTCTGCTTCAGGTTGTTGTTTTCAACAAACAACATGCACCTTGTTCATATTCTTGTTCTCATGTATTTTAACACTTTCTCTCTCTCTTCACTTTCACTCTTTTAACAAAGCACTATAATATTTTGGTATCGATATTTAAG
The DNA here is from genome assembly GCA_023213315.1 of Euborellia annulipes. Lineage (NCBI taxonomy): Eukaryota > Metazoa > Arthropoda > Insecta > Dermaptera > Anisolabididae > Euborellia > Euborellia annulipes. Next base: position 39,808 of record JAKCPI010017037.1, read on the forward strand.
ACGAAATTTTTTTGTCATAATAAGAAAATAAAATAATAAAACTAGCCAAACCAATGTCTATGTTCTCGTCACACTAAATTCACACTAAATTTAATTGTCTAAATTTCTGACAGTCTATTTGGAATATATGTCTAATTTTTTTCTTTCATAAAACTAATCCAGAAAAGAAAGGCTGCTTGTATCCTCCAAAATAAACAAAAATATTATTTCTCGTCTTTCTTTACAAAAATTTTTTTTGTGTTACTCTTTTTTACTTTTTTATCTTGTTTGCATTCTTCTTTTTTATAGGCCTATATCCTTTTGATTGATAGAATCAGAAAGTTACTTGGATCCATAAGTGTATCCAGAAATTTTTGATGGGGGGTTCAAGAAAATTGTTTCAAACATTCAAAAAATCTAAGATTATTTTAGGGTATTTATACTGGTAAATTGTTTTTGGTTTTTTTTTTTTAGCCAGAGTAAATTATTATATTTTACTTTCTCTTACCCTATATGAAATTTGTATTATAGAGCTTAAATATCTAGTCAGGGCTTGGGTCCCATGGGGGAGGGGTTTGAAAACCCCTTCCAAGTAACTTCCTGATTCTATCTATTTTACGATCACTTGGACTGTTTCAAAACTATATATATTCTTTAGAAAATTAAAATACTTTTCACATTATTGTAAAATATCCCAATATTTTATTTAAAAAAATTTTATTTCTATACATAATTAGCTGTCATTAGTTAATTTAGAATAAGTCTCTAGCCTTTAATTTGCCTTGTTTTATAAGAACCACATATCTAGAAATGTATCTCAAATATTTCTCTCCAATGCCTTTTATCATTCAGCCTCTGTCTTAATATCTTCAAAAAGTAAATGTAAAGTGGCTGTAGAATTAGATAATAAATGGAAGAGGAAAGAAGTGAGCCAAAGCCTCTGTTTTATAAAAACTTTCAATAAAATAGACACGTTTCAGCTTTAATGGAATTCACTTACCTTGAGTCAATATGTGGAATTTTCCAGATTAATTTATATTTGTATACAAATGAAATTTATAATTTATATAATGGGAGTCAATGCCCACTTGCTTATACATACAGTGTTATATAGGTGAAATTCTTCCGAAATTGAAAGCTATTGAGAGCTCCTAAATTGAAGCTATTGAGAGCTCCTAAATTGGCTGACTCCTCTTTCATTTATCACCTTGAAAAATATTCATAGCTAGTTAAAAAAAACTGAATAGAATTAGGCAGAAGAGTTGCGTGGCTAAAAAACTTTAATAAAATCGGTTTTTATGATTATTTATTATTTTTCAGTTCGACGCATGCTTCTTTAATAGAAATATCAAGTATCAAGATTATTTGCTACTACCTTTTTTAGAGAATGTTAAATTAGTATCAATATTTATAAGAACAGATATTTTGCAAATTCTATTTTAAATAAAGTAAAGAAAGTTAGTTCATTTTCTTCTTTCTTTTACAATTTATTGTTTCTTATTATTAATTCATAATAATACTGCATGAAGATGTTCTTTATATGTTTTAAGTGTATCTTTCCTTTGATTTAGGTTCTTCAGTCTATAGACATACTTTTTTTTTTGTTATCTGTTAACTATATTTTTTTTTTATATTGATTTAAATCTTTTTATTTTTTTTTTCAGAACCACCTGAGTTAATTTCAAGTGGTCCATGTGGAACAGATATGCCGAATCGGAGACCAAGAAGCAATAGTGTAGAAACATCCTGGCCTACAAGCCATGAGAGACGCAGCCGACCTTCAACGCACCATGGGGCTATCATTGGTATGCAAACAAAAAAATGCACTTAATTATCAGTCATCATATATATATTCATGCTTAAAGTGACAGCTTTTTATTTTTTCTTTGTATGTATTTATGATATTTTTTTCTGTTTCTTGTAAAAAGATGAGAATATTAAATTACATGTCTCCTATACAGGGGCCTCACAAAAAAATAAATATTATATATTAGAAAAATGATCTAATCGAAAGGGATTGGCAAATGAGGACAGGCAGTAAAGAGCACTTTGGAGAAGAAAAATCAATATAATCGACCCCTAAAAAAAAGAAATAGGAAAATATTTGGGGAAAGCCGGTGACAATGGGACATTTTGAGTGATAATTTTTTTATCTCCGACTTTCACGATGGGACACCAGATTATACATAATATAATAATAATATTAAATAAATATAAGCTACAAAAAACATACAAAAGAATTTAAGATTACATTTTATCCTTAAAATATAATTTTAATGTTTGGCCTCATCAATAAAAAACACTCACATGTCCTGTTAAATATATCTATGACTAGTTAAGTCCGAATCGAGGTATTTTGAATACTATTATCTTATTCAAATATATAGATCTCGAAAAATATTTAGCTTAAAAATGTAAATTGATTGGATATAGCCCTGATATATAGCTAAAAATTTTCATTACATCCAAATTTATCCAAGAAATTTACGAAGAAATTGTATTAGTGTGTAGTCCAGTAATATAATTAAATTAAAAATCAGTAGTTTTCTTCCTTGTCTCTTCAATATGATAATTCTTTTATTTATATTTTCAATTACCATCTTGAAGTGACCAACAAAAAACTACTGATTTTTAATTTAATGAAGAAATTGTAGTATAATCGATCGATTAATATTGATATTTAAAAATATAAATTTCTTAAATAAAAATCTATAAAGCTCTAATTCCATCCTTTCTCTACTGATTATTTCTCTTATAAGAACAAAGAATTTTAATCCTCATTTTATATCTGATTTGATAAGAATAAGGAAATTCCTTAAATAAAATGAAAAATTTATATAAACATATTAGAAGTAGATTTTTTTTTGTATAGGCATAGATTCAGTTATATACACTTTATTTGATAAAAGCATTAGAATAGTCATTATAGTTATCGAATTCATATTTATCAATATTATTCAATAACGATAACTCTATTCGTAGTTTCTTGATTGTACAGAAGGCAGATTGTATTAGGTCAATTATTTTTCGGTCTTTATTACACATTAGTTTTAATATGAAACAATTTTTTCTAATAATCCCAGAACTCTGGGTTGCATTTACCTAGAGATATCTTAGTCCAAGAGCTGGCAACGAAAATAGCCAAGAGATTTCTGAAGGCTAATATTTTGAGAATAGGGTGCATTTTAGTAATGGAAAGATACTCTTGAGTCAGCACTTCTAGTGCCGGGGCCTCTGGCGGGAATCAGCCGGTAAATGTGTAATATTAATTAATATCTCTAAACTGTTTTCTGAAAGCTTAAAATTTGAAGATAACGAGCAAATAGAATATAATATAAAATAGGAATCTAATAGTCAGACAGCAAAATTTTGGGGCAAGTGACTTAAATGCTAGTTCAAATCTGTCAAAAAATATCGTAACCCAAAGTGGTTTTTGAAGGCTGAAACTTTCCAAAATAATAATAAACAAGTGGTCAAGTTAACTAAGATATATCTCGACACAAAAAATCTAGTGTGACTGGCGCACCTTCGGTAATTGAAAGTTGTGTATTGTGCGACCAGTCACTCCAGATTTTTTCTTAAAAACTTATGATAAAAATACCCATCGTTTCTCCAGAACGTCCCCTTCTACGTCGAACTCATGAATTGGATATTGATGAGACAAGGAGCCCTTCGCCAACCACAACAATCTCTACATCACCTACTACAACAATCATCACCAACAACAATATTAATCAGAACTCGAAACCTCAACGTCCCACTCGACTTGAACTACCCATCGTGACCTGTTCAGGTCTTAAAAAACAAAAACAAATAAATAATACTATTAGACTACTAATCAAATTATTTACACAGCTTTTTTGGTGTCAGTGATCAATCCAACTAATATTTTAATATGTCCTTTCATTGATATATTTTTATATTTTTAGAGCTGAAAATTAACTAATTAAATTTAAGGATTGCGGTGTGGGTTTCATGTGAAACATTTTGAACAAAGGTTGTTTTTATGTCAGTCTCACGAGGGTGAAACTCACATAAATACAACCTTTGTTGTGAAAATTAACATTTAGTACAAGCAATAAAAAGAAGGCGGTTTCATATTTTGAACATAATGTTATGCAGTAAGAACACTAAAAAAATTCATAAATCTAGTCACACAATATATCGTCGGTCCAGTTCAAGACCGGTCTAACTCAAAAAATGCAATTTTTAGTTTTTTGCACAATTTATCTTCAAATTGCCTCTAGTCTCTTTGTGCAAGTCCGTTTCTTAAACAACTTAGTGGATCACCCCTAGATTGAGGGCGGGTAAGTGGGCTATCTTGGATTTGTGGAGCTGTGGGCCGTGCAGGAGTGAATCATCTCTTTAAAAAACCTGAAATATTTCAGTGCAAGAAAGAATCATCTTGGAGTTTTGCCCATAATAATAATGGTATTGAGAGTGGGAAAAACCTTACATTTATAGGAGAGTTCTATGATTGTGATGATTAGAGCAAAATTTCAGCAATCGGATAACGCAGGCATAGGAAAAGCAGATACTTTAATCGGCTCTCCTGAAAAATCGCTTTATTTGAGTTAAACCAGTCTTGAACGGACCGACGATTTGCTAGTTTAATTCTTTATACAGAGCTAGAAGTTCTTTTAGAACTGTATTGGCTATTTTTTCTTTTTGTCTTTTTCTTCTATGTTAAAATTAAAACTCGATGCCCTGTGACTTATATTCAAAATCAAATCTATTATTTGTTTCTGTTGCATAATATTGTGTTCACTCCATAGAAGCTTATTTTATATTCCTAATCTTTTTAACTCTTTTCATATCATATAAATTACCACTATGAATTGATTTCAATACTTGGATTTAATAATACTTCAAACAAGGGCGGATCCAGAGGAGTTTCTCGGGGGGGGGGTGAATCTGGTGTGACTGGTCGCACAGCACACATTTTTTTCTTTAATTAATTAATTAAATAAATTAAAAGTAATTTAAAGGCGGATTCTGTACTTGTCTACCAGAATATATATACAAATCAAATTTTTAAGTATTAATTTTTAAAATTTAACATTAAAAATAAAATTTTTTTCCGGAAAGAAAAATTTTTTTTTCAAAACTTATGGGGGGGGGGGTAATTACCTCATTTACCCCCCCCCTGTATCTGCCCTTGACTTCAAACAACACTTGATGCATTAGCTTAGAGAAGCTCCAAAACAAGCGTTGATACTTGTATTAATGAATATTTTTTCCTTTTAAACACAAATGATTATATACTTTCAGACGTAAATCTTAAGATATATAATTACCATCTATCATTTTCTCTATAATAATTAGGATATCATAAAAAAAACTTAATGAAATACAAAAAACCAAAATTATATAACAAAAAAAAAATAATAACAAACTAATTTTTCTTATTTATGAAAAAAGATATGAAGACCAATAAAAATAATAATTTTTTTTTAATCAAATAACACTATCTTGCTTTAATAGTGCCTTCCAGCCCTCACTAATGCTATGTTTATATCCTTGATATTCCATGTAGTATATAATACTAACTTTATAGTCTTTTGTAATTAAGTGAAATTAATTAAATAATATTTTGTTTATAGCTGCTGCCGCAACCCCCGCAGACCCTTCAGCAGCAGCGATGGTCATCCGACGGCTCAAAACACCAGCTTCTGCGACCACTGCAGGTCATTATCTTTTATTTATTCTTATCTATTATAAGGTGTCCTCGAAAAAACACCGTGATTTTATAATTGAATAACTCTAAAACAAAATAGAGGAATAAAATAAAGATTAATTTCTTTTGAAAGCATAAAATCTGATACAAAAGTTCTAAAAGTTATTATAAATATTGTCAACAGGTTGCACAGTAGTCTCAATTCAATGTTCTAGCACACGTTTTACCCACTTCCTTTGTTACTTGCTCTACGGAAAAAAATCTTTTCAGGTTTGATCTGTCCTAAATCCGATTTCTGTTGGCCTCAGATCATTTTTTATAGGGATTCTAGAAGCAACCTTTTGTGGTCCTTACCCCCTTTCTGGGAATTTAATTTAATTTGAAATAAAGTGTAAATAATATGATTTCTCCCCTTTTAATATTCATCCCCCCCCCTCCCACTTATTTATTGCCCTTAATAACCCAAATCGTCCACTTGGGGGATTTCCAATCCCAAATTCAGAAATTATTTTTTTAAGTTTGACTCTTATATATTTATTTTTATTTTAATAACACGAATAAATGATAATAATGATGTTTTATGTTTTCTAGGTGAAGAAGATCGTCTTGTTCGTCGGGTATCATATTTGAAGGCAACCTGGGGCGATCGCATGCATGTTGACAGTGACCTTGAATTAAGTGATTCGGAGATCTCAAGGCGAAGGTAAAAAATCAACATTATTATTATTATTACTCTTTAATTTTTACTCCTTAAGTTAACACCAAGATTAATTCCAAGAAGATTAACTTTTTTTTAACGGCCATATAACCCCGAGTCTTAAGTTCTACTTGGTCAAAATTTTGAGACATATTCCAGTACAGGAAATGTCTTTTTATTGATTTCATTTTATCTCTTATCATACATACTATTAAAAATAAATTGTTTAATTGAAAAAAAAAAAATTATTATCTCAAGATTTGGCCAGCTTTGAAATATTTAATTAAAAAAATTTTTTTTTGAAGTTCTTGCCTAAATTCTTTTATTAGAAAATTTTATTTATACATTTACTTCAAAAATAAAATATTTTTTTCTTTTAATTAATATTTGAATAATTTTTTTGATATGTCTAAATTTTGAACATAATAATTCATATTTGAATAAAAGGCAATTAAGTAGCAAACCTTTCCCAATTCTCCATATTCAATGGCATTAAAATAGAAATCAACAATTTTGACAAATTTGTATTTTTAAATTGTAAAAAAACAAATTATTAAAGATTTTGGCAAATTAGCGATGGACTCTATAAGGAAACATTCCAATCTTTCACACACACACACACATAAACACAGCCTTCGGCAGCTCAGGCCATATAAGCCTTTTTACGATAACCGTTATTAAATAATATATATTTTTTTTGGGGTCCAGGCATTTTTATTCTAGCCATTTGGTATCCAAATGGCTTAAATAAAATCATCGGACTGCCTGGGATCCGAACTCGCGACCCTTGGTATAGAAGGTTAGCACGCTAGCCACAACCCCAAGCCCGAGGTTATCATTTCACTATAATATTATTATGGTAGAAAATGTAAATGATAGCTGGAATTGGACGTTCTCCTCGATTATTTAAAATAAAATATTTTTAACCATTTAATTCGTTCTTCTGTCCTCGCCTTATTCCCGCGATGCGGTAGACCTCACTTTTTCCTTCCAACCCTATCACGCGTTTTTGCGGGCGGAAGAAATAGGACAGGTTGGCCCGTCGCACGGTCTGATGCCTGTTGAAAAGAGGAAGGAAGAGACAGACATACAAAGAACTGAAGGACTGTCTGCCCCAGCTCGGATAGCTCGTGGTCGCCATCCATGTACCCACAAAATGTGGGTCTCTGAGCGAAACCATTTAATTCGTTACCTTGAGGAAATTGTGCTTATATATTTACATTATATACATTTATACCAGAAGGCTAATTGATTGTATTTTAAATATCAGCTTTAATTTGATATTAGACTATATATGACTATGCAGCCCTTGAATGGCTCAGAGGTAGAGCATTGGCTTCTTATACCAAGGGTCAGGGGTTCGCATCCCGTGAAAAAAATTATTTCAATTGAATTGGATACCAATCAATTGAAATAAATAGGGACGAAGGTCTAAAATGGTCTCCGCATAAAACGAATTAAAAAAAAAATTATGTCAATGTATATTAATAATATAATAATGGCCAATTTAATTAAAATAAATTTTTGCCTCTTGAGACGGGATGCGATCCCCTGATTGACCTCTAATACAAAAGGCAAGAACTCTACCGTTAGGCTTCGGCCTAGGGGCTTCTTTCTTTGGATTGAAAATATATCAAATATTAATTTAACTGAAATAATAAACAAACCCACATCACATGTTTCGAAAGGCTCATGAGAATAACGAACATCTTTATGGAAAGCACCTTTGCTCGCTTGAATGCCCGCATGATTATGTAAATGAATTCTCTCCTCTCTTTTAATCGAAACGTTTTTCTTAGATATTCAGATGTTGTAAATTTAAATTTATACAAATTCCAACAGATGTTTTTAATAATCATAACCTATCCTAAGAAAAATAAATAAGACTTATTCATAAATGAAAAAAAAAAACGCAAACGTACTTGAACTCTTTTTCCTATTCATTTTCACTTTTATTCATGCATCATTGCAATAGTTGTTTGGGTTTATAAGAATGTTTGCTATTCGTAGATTGATTTAAAAAAAAAATATTTATATACCACTAAGATTTATTAGTTAAAAATAAATTTGTGCCATTAAAAGATGAAAAATTTAATCAAATTCATATTTATATTATATGAAATATGAGATGAATTTCAATTAATCAAATAGAAAGAAAATTTTTATAATTATCTAGATTCTTTTGGCAAGAAATTCAGTGAGAGTGGTGAGGTGACAGGATACATTAAATAAATTTTAAGATTTTTTTTATACCTAAAAAGTCTCTCTTGAAATAGTTATTTATCAAATTGAATTAATTTCTCATTGGGTGTAGTAAGAGAAATTTATTAGAGAGTGACCTTAGCAGGAATAGTTAAATTTCTATAAGGGCTTTGATCGCCTATTTCGATATATAAATAATAATATTTTTTTTATAACGGAATCCTTAGATTTATAGCCATATTTACATTTCTTCTTTACTTTCAATCAACATTTTTACTTTCTCATAATCCTGGGGATTAAATGTGATAAATAAAATTATTATAGTAATTAAAACAAGTTGTTTAAAGCTCCTAATAGTGCTGAATTTATGTTTATTTAATAAAGAGATTCTTTCTGACCTCATATCATGACTAGCAGTGAGTGAGTGATTAACTGTCCCTGAGGAGTGAACTCACAGGAATGTGAGTATAGAAAAATAATTAATTAATATTCCACTAGATTATTCTTATTCAATCTGGAGATGAATATTGAATTAACTTGCACCCCTCTCCATTAAACTTTCTGCCCTTACCAGGTAATCAAAGTATGAAATCGGTCATTGGAAGCCACTTTTTTGGTTCGATGATTAATATGCACACAAGCAAACAGAATTTCATCCTTTTATGAATGAACACTCAAATAGAAAATTAACTTGCTTATTCCATTATGAATCTGCATTGAACAGATCCGGGCCGTACATACACCCCGTAGCGCACAAAGCCCTCATTATTAAAAGAAAAACTCATTTAAAGATATACTAGAAAGAAGAGGGGACAACTGTTGCGCGAGATTTTATAAACACAATTTTTTGCATAACAATTAGGTAGACTATGAACAATAGAAAAAAATAAAGATTCACATCAACCTCTCATTTGTAATTCTCATGAAGTATCAAATTTCTGTAAGTTTTGTATTACAGTACTTTTATTTAACGGGCTTTTCCCCCGCATTTTCTTTAAATAAAGTGATTGTTGATGTTTATAATTCAACAATAATTGGCTTATATTAAAAATGAAGAAGCCCTCGGGCTTGGGGTAGTTGGTAGCGCCTGCCTTGTATACCAAGGGTCGAGGGTTCGAATCCCATTTATTTAATTTAAATTTAAATTAAGCCATTTGGATACCAAATGGCTTAAATAAGAATGCCTGGACCCCACTATATATATTATTCATAATAACGGTTATCGTATAAAGTCTTATATGGCCTAAGTTGCCGTGTGTATGTGAGTGTGAATGGGAAAAAAGTGTGAGTGTTAAAAAAAAAAAAAAAAATTGTTTTATAAACAAAAGAAAGACAAACTCTAATATCTTCTTCGGGATCTTTAAGCCCCGATGCTTTTAACCTTTAATATCAAAATCAGTATGCTTGATGGGGAAAATAATTTGTACTTGAGATTGTGGATAGCTAAAAGGTTAAAAGCATTAGAGCGCAAACCTAAAGATCCCTTAACATTAACATAAATATCCCAAAAAAATAAAATTTGTTTCCACTATTCATTTATCAATTTGGCTATTCAAATAGAAATGGTTACAGTCATGGGCGTAACTAGAGAATTTGGCTGGGGGAGGCATCGGAACAGCCATCCTCCGGGGGGCCTGGGAGGCCCCATATTGTCTCAATTTTTCTTGGGGGGGGGAATCCCCTATTTACGCCCAGTAATTATATTCAGTGTTGATGAAAGAAAAAAATTGTATCAAATGAATTAACTAAAAAAAAAGATTATCCTTTCATTTATCATTATAGAATTATTAATCCAGGCCGAAAAGTCACTTGAAAAATGTGCTTTATTCTCTCATAACTACACTTTAAAAGCTTATCGATGGATGGAGGCAGAGGCAGCCAAGAAAAATGGTTCTGAATGCTTTCTACCAATCAGCTGGAAACGTTTCGGTGCATTTATTACAGTGCACCGAAACATTTCTAGCTGATTAATAAAAGCATTCAGAGCATTTTTTCTTGGCTACATCTGCCTCCATACATCCTTCACTAAAGATCTTTGTCCACAATATGAACCTCAATTTAAAAGCTTATCGATTATGAATAAAGAATTTTTATTAATAAAAATTATAATTATGATTAACGAATTATTTTGTTTATGAAACAACATATGCTTATTCAAAATTCAAATGAGCATCGATTGCCTCCATCGTTTTTTTTTTCCTCTCCCTACATCCAACTGCTTTTTTTTTCTAAACGAGATAAAAATCTGCCAACTGACTTAATAGGTAAATGAAAAAATATACAATACAATATACATTATTAGTTTATCATATTGTACAAACACTATCGGATTTGTCAATATTATAAAGTCCCTAAAAGGGAGGATCGCAAATAAAGCAGCAACACCCCCTTGACTTTTGGGGTCTGATTTGATAGGTGACCTTTCAATTTTTGACCCTTTAGTGAATGTTTAGAGCGCTTGTTTATTAGGTAGTTCCCCTGGGGTTGTAGGGCGCGTGCCGAGCATCGCATTTGTCACGGGTTGTAAGCGCAGGGACTGGCACGTGGCCTTTTTGCTTTGCCTCCTCCTCTCTCCGCATATATATATATCAATTAGAAACAAATGCTAATGTTTTAATGAATTCCAACGGCTTCACCCGCATCTGGTCACTATCGCCTCTTCTCTTGTACCGCACCAACGCACTCTATTCGTTTCTCGTTTTTTTTTTTTTTTTTTTTAACAATCTGGTCCTTTAAGTACATTCATCAGCAAATTAGAAACACCGACAAAAACTTTATTAAAGAAAAAAAGGCAAACTAACTGAACAGTAGAACCCGCATTCGAATAATCTTTATTGATTCTTAGTCCTCTTATTTATGTAATTTATCATCTTAAATTTTATACAATAATTAATTATTTGATCTATCATTTGACGTTATTTAATTTCGGATACGTAATTCTAAAAATATTCTGAATATTAATTACGGAAATAATCTGTTTTTATCAAGTATTTGAATAAAGCATAATTTCAACATGGTTTACTGTTCTAATTATTATGTTGAATAGAAAGTAACCGTCTATGCGCTATCAAGGGGAAGGGAGAGAAAGAAGAAGAATGAATATTGGCCATCATCATCATCATTATGGTCATGAAATTATTTAAAAAATTCTTGTTAAAAGAGGCGATTCGCTTTCATTACATTTCCTCTTTACCATCGCCTTGATTACATCAGAATGTCGATCCAACCGGAAGGATTTTAACTAAATTAGACCAACACTTGCTATTTATTTGTCTTTTATAGAATTGACATTCATAATAAATAAAATAGGATAAAACTTTCACTCTAGAACTTAGATTTTTTTTTTTTGCTTTCTATTTTAATTCAACAAAAGGGCTTTGTTAATTTTTCTAACACTTTTGCGAAAAAAAATCTATTATTTATTTTATCTATATAGATTTTCTTTTTTTTTTATAATGTTAATCATTTTTATTGACGTGCCCAGGCGAGGTTTTGGGGGATCAAAGCGCCCCTCATGAGAGCAGATATATTTTAGGATATAAGAAAAGTAAAAAATAAGTCCATATATATATTTGAAATTTATAGTTTAAAAAAATGTAAAAATTGTTGAGTAATGTTCCCTCTTAAAATTCAATCCAATATTTTATGAATTTTGCAGTCCTGGAACAAGTTCGACTTCTACAACGGAAATTGGCTCTAAATTGGACTCAACTGACGCAAGCAATACAACTGTGACGTCAACAAAAGACGGGTGGCTTCATTGTAAAGTTGTTCTCCACGATGGAAAGGTACGGTAACGGAAAAAAATTATTTTCGTCATTTGAAATTTTTTTTCTTTGTGCATTTTAATCAAATTCTTATAATAATTATAATTATGCAATATCTTGATGTTTTCCTTCCTGGATGATTATTAGAATTTCTAGTTAATTGTTTTTATTTTTTTCAACGAACATTGTTACTTTTTATTTGTTTAATTAAAACGTATTATTGAGGGTCTTCAATTCCCTCTATTAGTTTGTTGTATCCTCCTATATTAATATTTCTATTATTGTAGAGACCGCCGGATCGTTCATGGCGACAATTTTGGGCGTTGCTTCGAGGTCCCTATCTGTTCCTTTATAAAGATCGTCGGGATGCTCAACAAGATGTGAGTCAAAACTTTATATTATTATTATTATTCCCAAGAAGGATTTAAACCATCCTATCAAAATGAAAGAAAAATGAAGAACAAAAAAAGGACCAGTCATGGGAATATTTTTTATTTATATTCTTTCATAATATCCTTGAATGTTTTTTAATTTTTATTTAATGAGCCTGAAAAGGTAATTTTTAAGATATGATTGAAACAGAGAAGTAAGAATGCTCAAAAAACGAATGTTTTCCTAGTTCTTAGCCAACGAATCTATTGTTGAAATTCAAATTTTAAATTCAAAATTAACAAAAATTGCTATTAAGGGAATGAATCCCCCCCTCCCCCTCCCACTCTGTCCAATTTTATTAAGGAACGAGTTAAAGTCTGAAACCATTTTCTTTTCCAAAATATAGAGAATTTTTTGGGTTAAATAGAATTGACAGATAGATGTATAGATTAATTTTTAAATGATATTAAATAGCACTTCTTAAATTTGCGAAAAATAGCATGTTATTATATCAGTTCGCTGAGAATCTTAGGGGCGAAAGTCCGAAAATTTTGAGTTAAGTCTGTTGAAACGTTTTCTCTTTTGAGTGCCGCGAAAATATATTTCCATTCTTTGCTAGTGATTCTGGCCTGTTCATTTGTTGCCCGGCTATTTAAAGGTATATGTTTATAAAACTTTCAAACGACTTTTCTCAAATTGTTCGATTTCGGTCATTCTATGATTCTCAGCAGGCGATATTATCCATATCTAGGCCTACGGTACAGCCAGTTCTTCAAATACTAGCTTTTAATAAGACTCAAATCTGGATTAAAACATTGGCAACTAAAGATATTTTGATATTTATTAAACAATTTGCTTTTAATGATAGGAAGTGACAAAATAAAAGTTAAATTAAATCATTAGAAATGACTTAAGAGTAGTAATTGCCCCTTATGCACTGTTCAAATGTTGCTTCGCCTTGATTCCTCCTCAATTTTTTGACTCATTCAGCCTTGCCTTATAATTTCAAAAACATTTTCTCGATGTAATTTAAATTAATTTTTATCTCTTCAGTCGTTGGTGTCACGTCTGACACGTTGTGGTTTCTCTGGGGGGTGACATTCATGGGAATAATACTGAGGTGCGATCCCGTTACGTTCCTCAAGAGGAGGCATCTCAAATAGTGTTGGATAATTTTTTGCCATAAGGTGGATTTGAACTCGAGTTGTCTTCAACTCAAGTTATACTGACTGCTTTATCCCCTTGGCCAATCGCCTTCTGCTGATCTTTTATATACAAATTTAAAAAAAATAATTCTGTCATACACAACATAAAGTGTTATTGATCATTAGCGCGGCTCCTAAAGTTGTTTCAATTAAGACACTCTGCCCTGGATAGAATATTCGCCTCTTGTGCTTTTAGGGATTCTTCTTGAATTTTTAAGGGAAACTCTACTTTCGAAAAAATGCTAATAAACCAAGTAATAGCTCAAAGAAGCCCAAGATAGTTGTAGAGATCTGAATAAGCCATGGATCCTTATTTCTATTTTATTTAACAAAAATTAAAAAAGTTAAAACAAAACAAACAAGAACACAACACCATAGTGCCCGCTCCCGTTTTGCGGGAACGATTGTTACTTCATCATATAATTTTTACAACTCTTCTTCTCTGCCACTTTGTTCGTCTTCTTTTGTTTTACTCACCTATCAATTATAGACATACACAAGTATCTAGTGCCTAATTTACCTGATTATTCATAACACATTAATAAATAATTTAACAAATAAAAAATTTACTTTTGTAATTCTCCCAGCATTTGTTTAGTGAAATATTGAGAAAATCTCTTTCGTGTCACGCTTTATAGTTTTGCTCGTCAGTTTACTTCATTCAATCCCATCTCTTTTGTTTATTCTTATTCCTTATTATAATAATAATTTTCTAATTTCTACTAGTGTTTCCCATCTGCAGGAGGTGTTTGCCTTTGGTTACATAACCACCAAAACCGTTCTGTTTGGCTGCATTTATTGCTTGCCTAGAAGAAGGATGTCTCCGACCTTTTCTCCTATTAAAATATAAAATTGAAATTATTTCACTAATTACACAATATCTTTACTGCATCTTTGAATCCAGATTAATATGATCAAAGGAAAAGGCAATTTTATACCTATCAATCTGAAAAGAATATGCTGCTAAGAAATAAAAATTACATAAATATTTAGGCCAAATTACGAAATTAGAAACCCCCCAGCTAAGAACAAAATGTAGTGTGATTGCTTCAAAAATTCTTTTGATTTTCTCAAAGTTTGCTCCAACGATTTTGGTTAAATTTAGATCTCTAAAAGTTCATAACCCCTCTCCAAAAAAGAAAAAATCGTTGATGGCCCTCTTTACTATTTAGATATAAGGTTGAGTGGCTGTAGATATAGTTGATACAGGACCAAGGGAGTTGGCAGCCAATAAAGTGAGCCTCTATATTAAATAAAAACTCTCAAGTGTTGAGACGTTTCGGCTTTTTTTCTGCTAATGCCATCATCAGTCAATATTAGAGCTGGAAAGTCATACATTTAATTAATTTTTTAAGTTGTTGATCACATATTATATATTATCGGCTTCTCACCTCAGCCCGGCTTCTGACCTCAGCCAGTGACCTAATAGAGGTCATTGATATTAGACCATCTCAGGAATAATATATATTTGTAAATTAATAAACATTTTTATCAAAGCATACTGTTACTTAAGCGAATACACACGTATTGAATGACTGGAAGCATACAAATTGAAATTATTTATATACCACATAATGTATATAAAGAAATATTTAACATAACAACTCTATACACTTATACCTGTAAGAATTTTTGGTATGACTCTGTATAGAATATTTTATTTGTATTTGTGATCAACAACTTAAAAATTAATTAAATGTATGACTTTCCAGCTCTAATTGACTGATGATGGCATTAGCAGAATAAAGCCGAAA
>JAKCPI010017038.1:0-10619 GCA_023213315.1 Euborellia annulipes
TATAGGAATATAGCAGGGGGTATGCCGGAACGAATTTGAATCAGGGGGCAAAAATTTTTTTAGAAAATTAAAATATAATAATTTAATTTGTTCAAATAGTATAAAACAAAAACAAATCTTTATAAAAAAACTTTAAAAATTTTAAAATAAAATCACAATTTTAATAAAATTAAAAATTTAAAAAAAATTTGCTAGTGATTTTATCAAAAATTTTTGTAAAGAATTTGGAAAAAAATGAATTTCTTGCTCTTTTTAATTTTTTTAATTTAGAAGATTTTATTTTTCAAGAGTAAAAATATATCATTTTTAAAAATAAATGAAATAAAAGAAGAAATTTTGCCCCTCTGTCCCCCCCCCTATATTGTGGGGGCACCGCACTTGCCCCCAGTTCCGGCGCCTATGGAATATAGAGGCAATAATGGTCTCGCCCCCCCCCCCCGAAATGTTTGCGCGGGCCCATTTTCCAAACTGTCTGAAAGTGAAAAATGTTCAGCAGGCGGCAAACGGAAAAATTTTTTGGGCCTCCGCCGGCGGCAAAAATTTAGCGTCTCTAAAAAAAAGGAAAATATTTTTCGGACGGAAAAAATTTTGGTTCCGCGCAAGAGAAAATGTTCCGCAGGCGGCAAACGGAAAAATTTTTTGGTTCCGTCGGCGGCAAAAATTTTATGTCTCTAAAAAAAAAGGTAAAATATTTTTTCGGACGGGAAAATATTTTGGTTCCGCAAAATTTTTGAGATCAGGCCCCCCCCCCCCGAAAAAAATTTCTATATACGCCCCTGTTTCAGGCAATAAAAAATACAACCCTCTTAAAGAATTTTATTATTATTTGTACCAAATTTTACAGTCACACCAGATTTTTTTTTTTCTAGAAAATTTATTTGCTTAGAGATTAATATTTTCTTTCTGGTTCAATGTCTTAGATTTGCAGGGGAGCGGTAGTAAATAAATTAATTTTAGTTAAGTTTGAATTGATTTAGATAAAAATAAAATTAAATTAATTTGTTGATCTCAAATGATTTCCTGTGGGAAATTTATTTTCCATAACAAAAACCTAAAATAAAATCATTTTATCAATTAATTAAAGGGAAAGTATTTATTATACTCTGGAGATACATATAATTAATATGAAGACTAAAAAATATCTCCAGTAGGTTTCTCGGCCTCCTTTTCTATGCCTTTACATTTGGCCTTTTTACTGTATATAACTAACTATAAAATACTTTAATAATTAAATACAAGCAAAGCCAGAGGAAGGGCTTACTGTGGTGGAGTCAAAAAACGTTCCCCCATTCATTTATTTTTAATTTTAAATTAAAGGACTGAGATCCTTTACTCTCTCTCTCTTTCTCTTTTAATTAGGAAAATCTTTCAATAATTTCCAATGGATTTTTATTTTTTATAGAATTCAAATATTAAGGTTGTTCGGACATTAAAGCACTTTCCTTGATTAAAAGCTAATTTTTTTAATATGTTATTAATCACTATCAAATACGTATAAAATAAAATTTTGAAGCAGATCTGACACAGGGTTATCGTTGTGACCGGTTGGATCCTCAACAAGGAGTATAGAAGAAGAAGACAGAGGAGGCGGTGGCTAGTTGTTGTTTTGTTTTAAAAAGATGTTTTATGTTTTTTGTATTTAACTAGAAAGAATAAATTTGTCTACTGCTTTTATAATTTGAGTTTATTTGTTCTACCTGCGACAATTTGGCGACCGTGACAGGACAATGAAGGGGGTATCACAAAGATGCCCAGTTGAAACGTGCCAAGGTGGATCACCCGGCGATCACTGGGTCTTCTGTGATGGTGAGTGTGAACAATGGTACCATATTGCGTGTGAAGGAGTGGAGTTGAAAGAATTGAATACAACAGAGGAATACGTCTGTAGAAAGTGTAGAGCAGGGAAGGGTAGGAAAAAGAAGGGTCAAGGCGGGGCAGTAAAGGAGATAGGAATATTAAAAAAAGAGCTGGAGCAAAAAATTAACCAAGTAAACGCTCGGATTCAGGAGGAGATAGAGAGCATAACGGAGAGGATGGAAAAGATCGAAAGAGAGTTAACGGGCAGAATTAAAGATCAGAGACAGACACGAGAAGAAGGGGTGGCCCCGGCAATGAAGGAGGAGTCAAAGATACCCTCGGGACTTATTAAACCAGCTCTAATCACTACCGTGCAATACCTACTGCCTAACTTTGCGGGACGAGACTGGGAGGACCCTCAGGATTTCCTGAAAAGGGCAATGGTTCTCTTTCAACAGTACCAAATCCCTAAAGAGGGATGGGCAAATATTCTAGCGCACAAATTAAAAGGGGAAGCGGAGGCATGGTGGCGCGCGGTAGATACAAGGCAACTCCAATGGGAAGAAATAAGGGTAGATTTCCTGGAACGATTTGACGATGAGGCATTGAAATTGCGGTTGAAAGCTAAGCTCTTGGGGACAAGCAGCCCCGCGGACAATCCGTAGAGGAGTTTCTAGCTGAAAAATGTTCCCTATTTCGCCGATTATTCCCTAAAGAAAAAATAACGTCAGGGTTTGCGATTGAACTGATAGAGCCCGAGATTAGAAGCCGATTGAGAACGGGGGGACAAATGGAGTGGAACGAGCTACGGGTTAGGGCAAGGCAGATTGAAAAGGATCTAGAAAAAGGAGGGAGAGAAGGGATCGGAAAAGACAGAGGGAGTGAGCGAAGCCAGGAAAGGGTAGTTTGCTTCAGGTGCCAAGAACCAGGCCATACTAGTCGGTTTTGTACCATACAGGGCCAGGGAAACGGAGGGCAGGGCCTCCCAACGTCCAGGGGAGGAGGTCCTAAAACCCGGCACTGGACATAAGTCCTCGGAAGGCTGCCTCGGCGCCTTCAGTCAGGAAACAAAAAAACCACCCAGTCCAGCGATAGAGGTCGAACATGAGGGGAGGCTATTGGTGGCAAACCTAGATACGCAAGCAAGTGACAATTTCATTAGCGCCAAGGTGACGAAGGAGCTCAAGCTAACATTAATCACGGAGAGGAAAGAGATTGAGTTGGCAGTGAGAGGATATGGGCAACAATTAGAGGGGTATTGTTGGTTGACCCTGGTAGTCGCGGGCACAAAAGTGCCGGTAAAGGCCTGGGTGGTGAAAGAGCTGAGGATGGAGCTGATACTAGGAAATGCGTTCCTGGCGGATCAGAGAGTTGTAATTGATTACGAAATAGGAACGATAAGTTGGGGGAAGGAAGCAAGGGAAGCACGAGCCTGGGTGAGGAAATCGACAAGAGGGGAAGTAGACTTAACAGAATTAGTAAGCGGGGGTGAAAGTGAGCGAATTATAGAAATCCTAAAAGAGTATCCAGAGGTAATCACTGACAAGGTGGGCAGAACCAGGACTGTACGTCATACTATAGTTTGTTCAGCGACTAAACCGGTAGCGCTAAGGCCCTACAAAATGTCTTATGAAAAGATGAAGGTAGTTATAGAAAAAACTAGAGAAATGGAGCAAGATGGAATGATTGAACCGAGCACGTCACCATGGGCGGCCCCCGTCGTGTTAGCGCCAAAGAAAGACGGTAGCTGGCGGTATTGCGTCGATTATCGGGAATTGAACAAGGTCACAGAAAAGGACTCATATCCAATGCCGAATCTCCTGGAAATAGTCTCCAAGCTCAGGGGTGCGAAAGTATTTTCCTCTCTAGACCTGCGATCGGGCTACTGGCAAGTAGAGATGGACGAGGAATCCAAAAAATTCACAGCGTTTGCCACGCCGTGTGGACTTTTTCACTTCAAAGTGTTACCCTTTGGATTGAAAAACAGCCCCGCCACTTTCCAGAGGTTGATGAACGAGGTGCTTCGGGGATATATCGGGGACTTTTGCCATGTATATCTCGACGATATATTAATATTTAGTAAAAACCTGTCGGAGCATCTCGGACATTTGAGGCGGGTATTTGACAGATTGAGAAGCCATGGCTTGACGTGCAATCTTAAAAATGCAGCTTCGTCACCACAACGCTAAAATACCTAGGGCATACTATATCCGAAGAGGGTATTAGCAAAAACCCAGACAAAATTAAAGCGGTTAGTGAGTTTCCCATCCCAAAGAATGCTAAAGAAGTACAACGGTTCGTGGGATTATGCCAATGGTTTGGCAACGCTACGGAAGGATTAGCAACCGAGTTGAAGCCCATATCCGATCTGTTAAAAAAGAACCAAGGTTGGACTTGGGGACCAAGCCAACAAACAGCATTTGAGAAAATCAAAACCACACTGCTAGCAACGCCTAAGTTGTGTCACCCAGACTTTACGAAAAAATTTATAATCCAAACGGACGCCAGCTTAGTTGGATTAGGAGCGGTAATTTTCCAAGAAGAGAATAAAAATAGGAAAATCATTGAATACGCGAGTCGGAAGTTGAGCCCTACCGAATGTAAATACTCAGCAGTGGAGCGGGAATGCTTGGCGATCAAGTGGGCGATAGACAAGTTTAGACCGTATGTTGAAGGGAAATGTTTTGAGCTAATCACAGATAGTAAGGCGCTAGTATGGCTAATGAAGATGAAGGATAAAAAATGCGAAGCTGCTCAGATGGGCTTTGGAACTGATGGGGTATGAGTTTACAGTGACGCACTGCGAAGGAAGAAACAACGTGGCCGCGGACCTGTTATCACGTTTACCAGAGGAGGAAGAAGAGGAGGAAAGACAAGAAGCAACGAGGGTCGGAGGTAGTAAAGAACAGCTAGCCGTGATTGGAGAGAAGGATCAAGAAGAAGGCATAACTAGGCGTCGGCTCCAGGAATGGCAAGAAGAAAGTCCGGAAATAGAAAAGATGAAAAAAGGAACTGAGGACGGAATAAGTATACTAAACGGGTTAGTGTGCAAACGAGTGACAAGCAAGGGGGACAACCCACGATGGGTGGTTGTAATACCGAAGGAGAAAAAAGATAGAATATTGTGGGAATACCATGACAGTCCGCTAGCAGGACACCCCGGCGTAGAGAAAACAGTGGAGGCAATTGGGGTGAAGTTCACCTGGAAAGGCATGAGGGAAGATGTGAAGGAATATGTGAACACGTGCGAGGTCTGTCTAGCCTCGAAGCCAGTAAATCGGGATATGAAGGGAAGGATGAAGGCCCGCGACCCCACCCAACCGGGAGAGATTCTGTCACTGGACTTAATGGGTCCCTATCCCCCGTCGATGGGAAAGAGATTTCTTTTAGTGGTGACTGACTTATTTACACGATGGGTGGAGGCATTCCCCATAGGAACCAGCTCTGTAGGAGTCATTGTGAGGGTCCTGAACGAAGAGATATTCCCAAGGTTTGGATACCCTCGGGTACTACTAACTGACAATGGTCCGCAGTTTAAGTCTAGAATTTGGCAAAAAACGCTGGACGAATGGAAAGTCACCGGCTGGACTACACCCGTGTATCACCCACAGGCCAACCCCACAGAACGAAGAAATCAAGAACTGAAGAAATTGTTGAGAGTCAGTCTCGTGGATGAGCCACACCACAGATGGGCAAAGAAAATACCTAAAATCTTGTTCATCCTGCGAAATAGGAGGGTTGAGAGTACCGGGTACTCACCCGCGAAACTAACGTTGGGGGAGGGACCTTATGGAACCAGGCGGATGGGAGTTGAGGGTGGGCGAGGAGAAGACGCTCAGGGATATGGATAACTGGGCGGACGAAAGAGAGAAAGAAAGGAGAAAGATAGAGGACGAAGCTAGGAAAGAGTCGGAAAGAAAAAATGCCAGATATGTGGAAGAGAAAAATCGAGGAAGAGATGAACATCCGTTCAAAGTAGGTAGCTGGGTGTTTATGAAGGCACACCCTGTTTCAAGTCTCCCTCAAGGAATCCATGCGGGCTTCCTCAGAAAGTATCAGGGGCCGTTTCAAGTGAAAAAGGTTGGTGAGGGGGGTACACTCGAGATAGAAGACGGAACTAAGCGGATAAAAACCCAGGCGAAGGATTGTCGGCCCGTAGCTGCGAGGACATTTTTTCGCCAGCGGGAGAGTTGTGACCGGTTGGATCCTCAACAAGGAGTATAGAAGAAGAAGACAGAGGAGGCGGTGGCTAGTTGTTGTTTTGTTTTAAAAAGATGTTTTATGTTTTTTGTATTTAACTAGAAAGAATAAATTTGTCTACTGCTTTTATAATTTGAGTTTATTTGTTCTACCTGCGACATCGTGTAATTTAAAAAATTGAAATTTAACATGTAGCCTATGGGGAATAACGACGAAACGCACACATATCGAATTATATAGCCACCTCTGCAATAGATACAAAAACAAAAAAACTTACATTTTATTAATTCACTTCCGAGGAATATGTTAAAAATAAAATCAAAAGTTTCTGCCGACCGCTTTTAAAGATATTTTAACAAGAAAGTCAAAAAATTCTCCAAAATGACAGTCGCTAATATTTAAAAATAATGAATTCTCGAGAGTCAGACCAGCCTGGCAACGTCGCATAACATAAGTGTCTTATCTCTATGTCAGATACATTTTTTTCAATTTTACAATATTTTTTCTCGCAAATCGTCCATTGTGTTTAAACTGA
The DNA here is from genome assembly GCA_023213315.1 of Euborellia annulipes. Lineage (NCBI taxonomy): Eukaryota > Metazoa > Arthropoda > Insecta > Dermaptera > Anisolabididae > Euborellia > Euborellia annulipes. The sequence goes on from JAKCPI010017038.1 coordinate 6,533, forward strand.
TTTGCATTAAACATTGTAATATATTAAATAAAATAAAATTTAAGGCGTTTAAGATTTAAAATAGATAGTTGATGAATGCAATGTTGCCAGTTCTATATTACGTGAAATGCTGCTCAAGTCGAAAGTCATTCATTTATTATTTTTGGTAATTAAATTATTAACTTAATCCAATTATAAACTATGATAGGTCACGACTAAATTATAATAAGGAATTTTGGCATTCAAATTTTTAATTTTATTTAAAAAAAAATTTAGATTCTATTATGACTTACGATGTACTATCCGAACAACCTTAACAAAAATATAAATGACATTATGTTATTTAATTACATTTATTTTTACTTCCTATATATGAAATATATAGGAGAGAAAGTATTGCGATCATGTCAAAAATTCGATGTCGAGATTTTGATGGATATACATGTTTTGAGGTCCCCTGAGTCCAAAAAATGGGTCCCGCAAATTGGTCTGTGTGTGTGTATGTATGTGTGTGTGTGTGTGTGTGTGTGTGCGTGTGTCTGTATGTGTGGACAGATTTTTAGCATGAAGGAATTGAGCTACCGGATTGAAATTTTATATTTAACTTAGGTACCTTTTGAAGAATCTCAAAATAAGCTTTTGAACAAAATCGGCCAAAAAGTACTAGTACTTTACTGATGTACTTGCAGGTTTTTTCGATTTTTCTCAAAATTCCCTCCAAAGGATTTTTTTTTTAAAATTCATAAATCAACTATTTTTTAGATGCTCTTTAAAATGTATATTCTCATTTTGCCGTTGAAATCTTCTGAAGACCACTTTACTCTTGTTCTTCATAGGAAAGATAGAAATGGTTGCCATGGTAACGGAATTTAAATCTTTTTCTTTTTATTAGATTAAAAATCAATTATTATTTAAATTCCCCATTTTTTTTTTTTTTTTTTTCTGTCTTTAATTGTTTCAAAGAAAACATATATGTCTCTCTCTCACTTGCAAACATTATCGTCTCTCTCTACTCTTTTTAAATTCCCTTTCCACCTTATCTTCGCATAGGAACAGTGTTAATTTCCTATAGGGATTTGTATGTTAATTTCGATTCAAAAGGGGGTCCCCTTTGGAACTTTTTAGGCATTTAAAATTTTTTTTTCCAATTCTTATGAAATTTTGTATTTATTTACGATTCTATATTGTGTATAAAATGTCCAAATATGAGATTAAAATTTTGAAAAATAACCATAGTTTATTTGAAGCAGTCAACATTTAAAATCCAAGTTTGAAACTAAGGTGCTATCGGAAACTAAATATATCTCGACACAAAAAATCTGGTGTGACCAGCACAGTGCGCAACTTTCTCTTACCGAAGGGTAAGAGAAAGTTGTGTGCTGTGCGCCAGTCCACCAGATTTTTAAATATTCCGCTACTTTGAACTTAGTCTTTTGTTGATAACTTTAGATCTTTTGAACTGATTGTTGCTAATTTCATTTATTTCTAACAATGAGTTAGTAAAATATTAATTCCTTACTTTTTATTATTTAAGGTTAATTCTATTTTCTATTCTATTTTCTATTTTCATCTCTGTTTGCTTTTTCTATTTACTATTAAATTAATTAATTATTTCTCCATTGCATATTTGATACATCATATTTATTTATTTATTTATTTATCCATTTGATGTGATTATGATTTTATCAAAAGTTTGCCAATGCATTTAATCTTTAAATAGGCTACTTTAAGTAAATACTGTTAAAACAAAAAAAAAAAAATCATTCAAATCATCAGTTTTTTAATAAATTTTATTTTGTTACAGGAGATCGGATTATTGCAGTAAATGGTCAGACAATCACTCGACATACCTATGCTCAAGTAGTGCAACTTATTCAACAAAGCGGCCCTTCTCTTGCCCTACTCGTCGTCCCTAAAGAAGAGGATCTATTGCAGAGGGTACATATTTTGATATACCTTTAAAGAAGGAAAAATATCTCAACAATTTTTATCACGGACCTACCAATTATAACCTAATAATCGCAAAGATTGGACAGCCCACTTTTTTTCTTAATCACTAGCCGGGCAATATACATGTATTTTGCATAACTTTTATTTTGAGGAGTGAGAAAAAAAAGGGGTAAAATTACATTTTTAAAAGTTTCTTTTCGGTGGTAATTGTTATACTCCAGATAGAGATTGTCAAATCCATTTATTGGGCTCAATTCTTTTGATCCCTTGAAATCTATTGTTTGTTTCGAGGATTATATTAAAAAAAAATAAGAGGAAGTAAATTTTAGGATCCGCTCCTAGTCGCTGCTTGGTTGTTGTAGGAGGGGAAACATTCAGAAAAGATCGAAAGAGATAGAGATGTAACTTCTGTCAAACAAACAAAGCTGCTTCTAATTTTACATTTGTTCACACTTTTAAAATATCATCCTAAATTTTTTCTTCTCATGTTAATTTTATATAACATATTCTAGAAATATTTTAATTAAAAAATCTATTAACTTATCTATCCCCTATATTACTTCCCGGTGATTAATTGTTTTCTCTGTTACATTATATCCTTTATCTTTATAATTTAACTTTTGTTCCTTTCTTTAGTTCAGAAAGATCTTTTTTAATAATTAATGTCCAGTTACCCAGTTGCACCAGCACATCTTAGATCTTAAGCTCGTCTAACATCTTACAATTGAATTTGAAATCAAGAAATCGGGTCTTAAGATCCTCTATTTATCCTCAATAATAACAATAAGATATATTTATTTCAAAAAAATATATATATTCTATATATAAAGGGTTGAATAGGTAAAATGCCACATTTCCGCTTTTTTAAGTTATGGAAGGCTCAAAGGCGAGCTTAACATCTAATTTCAGATTAATAACTCCAACTCCTCTAACCCTGGAATCTGTATGAATAAGCTGAAATTGAATCACCTGGTTTGAGATCCTTTTATCTTAAGATCTAAAGATGATTTGGTGCAATCAGGCATAAATATTTTTTTTAAAACCACATGTATTAGATCCTGAGCCTTGGGTCTTTAACACTAATTTGTTATTTTTTTTTTTGTTTTTATAAAGTATTTTGTGGAAACGGCACATAATCCTGGAAACAAATAACCGTCCATCGCTCTCGTCATTTAAGATCTCCAGAAAAGAATTATCTTTTGCCAACTGCAACAGCTCCAAGAAGAGATTCTCGTCTTTTAGACACAACTTGTGTTGCCTACTCACAGAGCCAACCAAACCAAGTGATGTATGCAAATATTTTAATATATACGATAATAATAATTTTAAATACAGTATTTAACAAATTTTAATTTAAAATTATAAAAGAGGAGGCAATGGCTAAGCCGGCTAAGCTTATGATTACAGGGTCGAAGTCTCAACACGGCTCGGGTTCGGATCCAGCTTGCCACAAATAATTTAACATCCTGCCGAAGTCTCCTCTTAGGGTGAGGAAAGGAGGATAGCCCCACCGTGGTATCACAAAGGGCCTAATTGGCCTAAGTGTGTTCCCCCTCTGGGAACGGCCAGTTCAACCTAACATAACCTAACAAATTTTATGAGTATATGTATTTTGCTGGTTCTCTAGAACAGGGCTTCTTAAAGTAGTTGGCCGCGGCCCACTGGGGGACCAGGGAATTGCCCACAGGGGGCCGCGATGAGTCCCAAATGTAACAACACACTCATTTCAAAACATAATAACCGTGTTTTATTTTTGTTACACGCTTTTACTGTTAACATTAGTAAATGCATGCATTGACTATTAAGTGTATGCGTATACGAAATTCAAAATTATAAATAGTTTTTTTTAATCAATATGAATTTTAAAAAATCTGGTGTGACTGGCGCACAGCACACAACTTTCTCTTACCTTCGGTAATCGAAAGTTGTGTACTGTGCTAAACACCAGATTTTTTGTGTCGACATATATTTAGTTCCCGACAGTACGGAACATTTGAATTCAGATGTAAAATTTATAAGTATGGGAAAATATTTATATTTTGTTACCATGGCAACCATTTCTCCTATCCTTCCCTATGAAATACAAGAGTAAAGTGGTCTTCAGAAGATTTCAATCGCAAAATGAGAATATACATTTTAAAGAGCATCTAAAAAATAA